>SNQJ01S0168532.1:7732-32142 GCA_010110895.2 Picea sitchensis | reverse complement strand
AGCGAAGCGGGAGCAACAGAGACCCTAGGAAGCGATACAAAGGTATGTTACTTGTTCATTCCTACTAGCTAATTCAATGGTCATAACTTAGGGAAAGAGTCATGTCCTGTCCTGTTTTGTTCTAGATCCAGGTGGATCTATGGAGATCTATTAGTGTCTACACCTACCGATTAGTCTGATAACATGGCCTCCCTTGGTAATCAGACCTGCAGTGGGAGTCCGATGGTCATTGAATTCTATGAAGGTGTGCCCACCTCCTATTCTCATGTATATGGAACCGACACAAGCCTCAACCTCAACGCCAATGGAAGGAGCCTTAATACTTATGTTATGTCCAAGCAGAGATGCAACAAATCTGCACATTGCTATGGGTTTTGGAGGAATAGCTCCATTTGTTCCTATAATGATGTTTCACTTTTTCATGAGGTTGTATCAGGTTCTGTATGAACTGTTGGCACAGGGGCAGACCCAGGGTTCAACGCTTCAACAACACACCAACAAAACCCTAACTACCGACCCTTTTGGCAACACCTGCGAAGCAGATGAAGTCTCACGCGAGGTAGAGGCAGGGGTGGTTGCAAGACTCAGGTGTCTGCAACCTTAGCTGGGACATAGATCTATGATTCTTACTCTTATAAAGCACTTTATCATAGATCATTCATCAGTATTTAAACCTCATGGAACTCTGCAGATGGCATAGAGCACCACAACATTCACTTAGATCTAGGTTAAGTTAGTACTTAGCAACAACAAAATAGGTCTAGCACTCATCACTTTCATATATGTCAAATCTATACCCACACATCTAAGAAGCACAAAGCAAAGTGGATCTATCTAAGTATATCATAGCAAAGCACATAGCATAATCATATCAAGCACAACACATGGAAAGAAACCAACAAAGTAGGTTGAATCACCGAACACAACACACAGAGTTACCGTGGTTCACCTCCACCCTGGGGCTACGTCCACAAAGTCTTATTCTTCTTTATTATCTTTGGTCAATCGAGTTACAACACAGAGCTGACACTTGTACTCTGCATAGGATAGGAGATCTACATGCACCTCGCCAGATCCTCCGTCCTCGAGTAGATCTAGCACAGAGCCTTCTTACAATCTGTGCACTCAACACTTACAACACTTGTACTCAGCTCTGCAAGTTGGTCACACAATACAAAAAGCCTTTACTAGAACTTATCTTATCTTCTCTCCCTCTCTTACATTGCTTAGATACTTATTTATACTTTACAAAATAATCCTAAACATGGGTAAACCCATGGGTTGACATCCCTTTCCCATTACATTAACCCAAAACCCTAAAAGGGCCCCAAAAGTGGGTCGAGATCTTGTGATCTCTGCTTTGCTTGGTGCTCCATTTTTGACAGGTTGTCGAAGTCCAAAAATGGTCAAATATGACCAAGTGTTCCTTAAAACTTGGTCAAGGGTCAAAAGGCCCCCAACACTCACCTGTGACTTGTTCCAAATCACTCTGGTCTGATCAAATCTACTTTGAATGTCTCAAGCTTGGCCCGAGCTACATCAACCTGCTACAGTGTGACAACCTCTTGCTCAGTGAACTCCTGGATCACTGCGTTGTTTACCGGTCCTTCCATTCATTGTTCTACGGTGATGACAACCTATTCAAGATCAACTACTTGGCTCTCAACTTCAGTGAACAATTAGCATGCTTTCTCTTGGAGTGGTTGAAGTCATTGAGAGACCTCCATCACTTTACTTTGTAGCATGTGTACCTGTTGTTGGGCAGTGCATTGTTCTGGAAATCACTTCATTCTTTCAACTGGGGTGAAGTCCTTCAGCTGTGCTTGTATCGTATCTGCATGCTGCTTTGATTCTTGGAGCTATGCCTCTAATGTCTACAATTATGGGTTCTCTAGGAGTTTCTCATAACTTTGGGCACTTCTAGCGCTCAACTGCTTACATTCCAAAGCCAAGTTTTTTAACCTATCAATTGCGCTACAAGCAGTTGCCTCCCTTAGATCTCTTACTTCTTGGGGAGTCTCGAGCACGGTACAAAGTTCTAGATTTGTGATGTGCTGTTGAAGTTGTTGGATTACTTCTTCAAGTTGTGCCACCTACTGTGGGACATGTTCTTCAATTTTCACTTCAATGATCGTCACAGAGCGAAGTACTTTGTGAACTCATTCCTGTACATCAAGTTTCTTTGCTAGCAATTGGTCCTTGCTTTGTTGTAACTATGATTTCTCCTCCTCCCACTTCACTTGTAAGGAAATATGTTCCTGTTCTTCCTTCCTCTATTGTACTATAAGTGCACTCTGTACTTGTGCCAAAGCCTGGGTGGATTTTGCTGTGTCTTCTTGATCTCGCTGAAGGTAAGCTTTGAATTTCTTGGCGATCTGGTGTAATTGGGTGGGCTCATCACCTGTTCCTACTATTCCTGTCATCAAGGGTGTAGTAAAAATGGCTCGGCTAGACTGGAGTGCCTGCTCCATTTCTTGAATTTCACCCGTGAGTCGATTGAATATCTCCTCCTATTTCGCTTCTTGCCTTTCTGCGATCTCTAGTGAGGTATCATTCAGCGCAGTGATCAAGAAGTCGAAGTATTCCTGTGTGAGGGGAGTCTTAAACATATTCCAGGTGGCCGTAGTTTTCTTTTGAGATAAGGGCTTTGGTGGGGTGACCTTCCTTTTCTTAGACAGATCATCCTCCTCTCTAGGTGGAGTAACCTCACCTTTGTTTTTCTCAACCTTTGTTGGTGCTAATTATGTTCAATGTATATCTCACACTCATTTAAATGTCAATCTGGGATTCATAATCGAAAGAGTAATTACACCATATGTGCCGAGAACAAGTAACCTACCTAAGTCTGTTGCATATAGGAAATAATTAATAACATAAAAACCCTGTTTCTAAGATTTCTAAATAATTCAAAATATCTTTGACCCTAGAAGAGAAAACTGATAATGAAACTTAAAAAAACAGTGAATCAAAGAGATTTTTTCCTAGAGAAACAAGTTTCAGGCTCCTTGAATTGAAAATATGAACTTTAAGAAGCTTGTCTCCTATAGAAATTAAAACAATCAATTCCAACCATTCTCGAAATCAAAACCAACTTCAACTGCATGTAATTCAATCAAACCAGCACAAGGGGTGTTCAGTATAACTGAAAGACTTCATTACAGAGCATGAAGATGAAATACGAAGTCTTCTAGTCCCTTGAGATACTAGATATACTACAGTCATAAACTCAAAATATCATTTCCACACTTCAAATCATGAAATAGCTACCTTCAACATTTGAGAATGAAATGTCTATTTGATCTAACACCTGCTTATTCACACCAATCCAAAATGGTTAAATCAATGCTCAATCCTGTATTATTGGTTATTCAATCATTTAATTATAATCAGGGAGGTAGGGAGGTGCTAGGGAGGACTGTAGTCCTTGGTTATTCAAGTTGGTGCTTCAATACTAGAAGTTGTATCTTTCATCAAGTTATGTCTAGAAAATAGGGTAGCAGGGTGGTGCTAGGGAAAACACAGAGTTTTATGTATGGAATTTGGTTCCTGTATAAGCGGAAGTAGGTGATTCCATCCAGTTGGTGTTGCAACACTTAGGGAGTTGGTGCTTCCTTCTAGTGGGTTCTAGATAAACCAGAGAGTTGGTTCTCTCTACAAGTTTGAGCTTGTAAAATAGAGGTGGTAGCCTCATTTTGAGTTGGTTCTCAGAGATAGATGATGTAAAGAACATAAAATACTACCTATCATTCGAAGAAGAAGAGGTTTTCTCCCTTTATGGGTTTCATCATGAAAAATTGTCTCTGTGTATATCATATATGTGATTTATGTTTACTATTTTTGTTGTTCATATCTTGTATAATCTTGATGGCCACTTGGAGAAGATTGAAAAAATGTTTTAATAGACATAATATTGTTTAAGCACAGTAACAACTGATTCACCCCCCCCTCTCAGTTGTCTTAGTAATTTCAACAAAGGCTCTTTGTCAGACCTTAGCTTGACTTTGGAACTTTTTATACCTCAAAGGATAATTCAAGTGTGGCAATAAATAATTAACAAATAAATGTCTATGCTTCATGTTAGTAATAAGGAAATTCATCTTAACTTTTAGTCTTTTGAACTTCTAGTCAACCTCCCAGAGTGATTCTTGTGGCTTCTGCTTAATCTCTATCATATAATTCATGAAATGATCCTCTTAACTTGGTTTATGAAATTCATTTATTAATTGACTCTTCACCTCTTCAACAGTTGTAGGTGATCCCGTAGGATTATTTACTGTGAGACCCATGTACTATTCTAGTGCACAGTCTCTGAATGTGATTTCCAACTGCCTAAACTTTGTATCTTCATTTGTAATCTACTTAGCTGCCCAAATCTTCTCGCAAATGAATAAATGATTTTATGGGTCCTCTAACCCTTCTCCTTGAAACTCTAGTAACATAATAGTTGGATCTTGTCCTTCCATTATGAAATTTGTTGTGATACCACCTTCGTGTGGTTTAGATACTTGACTGGTACATTTTGAACTTATACTTCTAGTTGAGTTTCCACTTGACCCACATTCTGTAAAAATCCTTTTACCACTAATCACTTGCTGGTTAACTGGTTTTTCTTCTTGAGATGTCATAGTCGCACATGGGATTGTTGGTTCCACACTAATTCAGATATGGAATGGAGAGCCTTCTTTTGTGTCGGATGCATGACCTATGGTTTTCCTCTCATATGTGGCACGTGAAATTTCATCAATCTTCCTTGTTGCACGAATATCCTCTACCTCTTCCTCATCATTGTCCAAGCCCTTTCACTCAGCTACTACCCTCTTTTTGTTATTTATATTATATTGGTATGGTCGTCTGTTGTGCGTCACTCCTTATTTTCTTATTATTTCCCTATTATTTTATCATCCATCATGATGGGGTCAATTGCTTACTTCTTCTTGTCTCCATCCAAATCCCTCTCCGTCTCTCAGATCTTCCATAGTACTTCCCCCAGTTCCCCCATGCGCGCAGAGTGATTTAGTTTCCTGATCCCATTGTCATCATGCCTTTATCATGCAATAATATCTTGATCGATGTGTAAATTTAACTAACGTACCTCCCTCTTGGTCCCTTCAATATTTCTTACTCTACAACAGTATATGACTTCGTTGTATCGACTGCAAATTCAGTAATACATCTTGTAGTAATATTGTCTAACCAAAAATCCACTGCGCGTGTGAATTTTTTATTGACCCTTTCCAACCACGCAATGGTCTTAGAAATCCACTCTACTAGCCTTATCTGATTATTCATATGAGTATCCTTCAACATAAATAAGCACTCCTGTAATAGCTTTGGAAAAGAACAGAAATATGCCTCATGCAAATTAGTAAACACATACCTTTGCAGATACTGAAGCGATGTATATCTAGAGCTTCTATTATGTTTTTGCGTGAACTCAAGTTGCTTTGTCTCCAACCATATTTCAATATATTTCTTTGTAGGGTTATATGGCCTAAACATCCCCTTATACCACTACACTGTATTCACTAACCTTCACATCAGATCCGTTCCAGATTGTTCTTTTGAGTTCCATCCATAAATGGAAATATTTGTTGGATGTATGGGATGAACCAGGTTCTAACTTAGTTCTCCAACAAAACCTTAGAAACCATCAACCCCTCTGATAAACCCTACAAACCTTCTCATCATATCCCTTACAAGTTGTTATTTTGAGTTCTATAAATATTTAGTGACAAGATACAATATGATTATCCCAAGACATTGGATGAAGCAATAAGAAGAGATAAATGTGTCTATTATCCTAGTGTTATCTTCTACAATACTGCTATCTTTTGAAATAGAACTAGGAGTAGTACTGACACATCCAGGAGAAGGTGATATAGATCACCCTATAAAATTTGCAAGAAGGAAGCTGTCAAACTCAGAACAAAACTACAATACTAGAGAAAGGGAAGGATTGGCCATGGTATATGCTTTGCAAAAATCTAGACATTATTTGTTAGGGAAACATTTCAATATGTTTACAAATCATTCTACTCTTAGATATTTAGTCAATAAGCCAATGTTGGGGGGAAGAATATGAATATGGATACTATTCTTTTAGGATTTTGATTTTGAAGTTGTCATGAAGCCTGGAATATTGAATGTAGGACTAGATCACATGCCCAAGATAACCAATGGAGACGAACCAAGTAGTTTGGAGGATAACTTCCCAGATGTGAAATTATTTTCAGTACATATAGATGATGAGTATTTTTGTGACATTGTTTAGTTTATAAGTACAGGAGTTTCCCCAATATAATCCAATAACACACAAAAGAATAACTTGGTAGCAAGAGTTGAATATTATCAATTGATTGCAGTTCATTTATAGAAGCTTGGAGCAAATAACATTTTGAGGAGATGTGTGATGGATCCTGAAAGATGCGTCATTTTGGTAGAATCACATGAAAGAATAGTTGGAGGAAATTACACAGGTAAAGATACTGCACAGAAGGTATTGCATGCAAGATTATGGTGGCCAACAGTACACATGGATGAAAAGGAGTATTGTTAGAATTGTGATGTCTGTCAGAGGGTTGGAAAGCCATCCAAGAGGGATGAGATGCCATTGATACCTCAAGTAACTTTTCAAGTGTTTGATTAGTGGCAAATAGACTTTGTAGGTCCAATTAATCCACTATCAATAAGATCAGGGGATAGATATATTGTTACAACAACATAATACTTAATGAGATGGGTTGAGGCAACAATAGTGAAGGGTTGTGGCACAAAACATGAAACACACTTATTGTTTGAGAAGGTAGTCACAATATTTGGATGCCCTAGATAATTGATGAGTGATCAGGGGAATCACTTTATCAACAATAGAATCCAGGAAATGCGTGAATAATTTGAGATACAACATCAAAAGAGTACTCCATATCACCCTCAAGCTAATGGAACAATGGAAGCATTTAACAATATTTTGGAGAATTCCTTGACGAAGATTTGTAATGTAAACAGGGATGACTAGGACTTGAAGGTACCAAAAGTATTATAGGCTTACAAAACTACATGAAAATGATAACAGGGTAGACACCTTTTAGGTTGGTGTATGGAAAGGAATCATTAGTTCCCTTCGATTATTTGATACCAAGTTTGTGCATTGCAACTATTACAAACATGACAGAAATAGGCGTAGCATAGGAAATATTATCTCAACTCATGGAATTAGAAGAATACAAAATTATAGTTGGTTTCCATCATAAGGTAAAGAAAGCCAAAGATAATGCTTAGTATGACAGGCATATCAAGAAGAAGAAATTTAAGTAAGGAGATATAGTTCTCCTCTATGATAGTAAACACTTGAATCACCTAGGGAAGCTTAAAAGCAATTAGCTAGGGCCATATCATATAAAGTATGTCAAGGATGGAGGTGTTGTGCAACTGAAAGATTTAACAGGAAAGGAAATTTAAGGAATGGTGAAAGGTAGTCGATTGAAACTGTATATGGATAGTCAACCTACTAACGTCTAGTAGGAAAACCCCCCTTTAAATACACCAGGGTTTAGAATGTAGGCAGATAGATTAACCATCTAAAAGATAATTAATTTTCTATACTACCCAAAATATACCAAAACTGATATAAAGAAAGAAAAGAGAAAGGAGATCGGGTAACTGTATCTCTAATCCCACGTTTGGTGATGACCTCCTTGTGCTTGGAAGTTCCACTAACTGCATGGATCCTCCCAGGGCTGACCTGCATCCAAACATTGACAAACAAAGAAATACAAGCATGTTATTCCATATATAATTTAGGGTTAGATGTTAGAATGTCAAGCATAAATCAATAAAAGTATTCAAGACATCATCATTTGGGACAAGAAAATGTAATTCTTTTATTCATAACACAAAGATTATACCTTTACAATCTAAGTCGACCATGGTTCCACGAACCTGGTCCAAGCTCCTCTTCACCATGTTCCAAGTGAACCTTGTATAAACTTATTCTCTCAACCTTATAATCTCTTCTAGGGAAGTGAATGGTTTAAATGGAGGAAGAAGGGGATAGTGAGGGAATGCTAAGTCAATTTCTCACAAAAGGAAGTAATATCTTGGGCAAGGAGGGGAAGTGAAATCAGCTAGAGTTTCACTGTTCTTATGCTTAGATGTGAAATGAGACCCCAACACCTCCTTTTATATGACAAAAGGATGGTTATTCTATTGGGTGATGGGATATAGTAGGTGGATTAGTTGGGAAAATTCCAATAGCCTATCAATTTCAACGAGTTCCTTGCAACTTTTTATTTTTTGCAACGTTCGCAAGTATACGCGGGTTGTAATTTTGTAGCATGCATATGTAAGTGAGATGTAGTGGTGTAGAAAGTGTATGTAAATGATAATTAATGGTTCAAGAAATGTACATCTTCTAAAAATTGTTTTTTTAAGAAGAGCTACTCAACAGTGCTTTGGAAAAACATGCAAGTCAGAGGGCCAAGGCCATGTATGCATGTGTAGATAAATTTAGGGTTATAATAGATTCCCCCTAGTGTGTGAGGTCAGAAGAGAAAATTATGGCTGAAATACATTACAATATCTTCACCAATGTATGAAATCAAGAGAGCCTGGGACCCGATTTCGGTAGGTGCCATCTGCAAAATAACAATTGTCTCTCTAAGGCAGGCATACCCATTATTGGGATCAAATAAATCATGGATTCCAATCAAATACACTACATATGCATGTCATATAACTATATAAAGTGTATTCATGAGAAATACATAGCATATCTACATCTCAAAATCAAATATATACAAATATAGTATCCATCTTCAAGAAGCCAGTAACACCTGATGGCTAGAGATGAGGCCTTCAGAGCTCGAGAAACAACCTCAAGATATTCAAAAATTAGGTAGGATTATGATAGGAGTGTATAAATCACTACTCTGAGGTCTTCGACGCCTCTTCACGAAAATACATGAGGATCTCAATGACCAGGCAGAGAAATTCGTTAATTTTGAATCAAGACTTGACTAGACTCTCGGGATGGTTGACTCATGAGGTCAAGAGACAAACTACAAAAAGGATGAATCGAGTTGGGTGAAACTTTCCTTGGAAAAAAGAACAAAATATGATCAAAATTAGGCAACATGATATTGACATAAGTTCACGATGCATGAGCCAATGAAAACTCTCCATGTGTTTGGAAGTGTAACCAAACAGAGGAGGACACAACTCTATGTAACGAGAACAACTTCCTAAGGTCATACTACATCCCAATGCTTTACGGACAAATAGAAGGATGTTCTTTGTCCAAGGGTGACTCTTTGTGTTGTCGAAAAAATAATACATATTTCCCGTCCCCTCTTTTTGGGATATTTGATTTTTTTTGTCTTTATAATTTTTTTGAAGAGATTGAAAAGGAATAAAATAATGCTACATTACAAAGGAGTAATGAGGTTGACACAAAATCATACTAGTTCCAAGTGCAAGGAAAACACTAATGCTTAGAGAAAGGAGACATGTGCAGGAAAGGACACTCGATGAAAATTCATCCATGGGTCAAGGTGTTAGGTCATAGAGGCAATGTGCTACAAGGCTTGCATATAAGGCATGCTTCAAAGGTTTAGTTGAGAGAAACATGGAGTCGAGATTAGGCCAAATATGCAGAGATGCAAATGTGATTAATCAAGACACAATGAAACCCCCTTCGATGTAATTTTAACGAGCCCAGAGAAGGTAAGCTCGGTATTTTTTTCACGTTTAGAGAGTCTGAAAAAATGTAAAAGAAGACTCCATAGAATACCTTTTTTAGAGATAGTCTAGTCAGTTCGAAAAAGGGGTAAACTTGCACCAAAAAGATGTCTATTCAAAATCATTTTAACAAGTGTGACAAACACAATATCACTTGACAATATTTTCAATTTTAAGGAGTCTGAAAAGAGATTAACTATGGACTCAGAGCCTTTTTCTGAGTTTAGTCTCCTTAGCTCGAAAAGGTATAAAAGTTACTGAGGAGAACTCTCCCGGCGAGACAAATATCTCGAGGCATACCATTTTCCACTATAATCTATAGGATGGAAAAAGGGGTAAACTCATGCTAGTATATGTTCCTATGGACCAATTTAACGAGTCTGAAGGAACAAGGTCACTCAACGATCTTTTCAATTTTAGAGAGTCTAAAAAGACCTTAACTATGGACTCTGTGGGGTTCCTTTTCCGTAAGTAATCTCCAAGGCCCGAAAAAGGTGATAAATGAAAACCAAGAAGAATGTTCCTTTTTTGAAAATTTAGTCCCTCAGTCTAGAAAAAGTGTTAAACTTATGCCTGAGAATACTCTTCTAGTGAACCAAAGTTCCTAGAGCATACCTTTATTTGTGAAATTGATCGTCCGGACTGAGAAAGGGGTAAACTACCGTTGGACATACGTGCCTTCAAATTTGATTTTGGCGAGCATGAAGGAAACCAAGATCACTCGAAAATATTTTCATGTTTAGAGAGTCTGAAAAGGGATTAAAAAATACTCCAGGGGGATACTTTTCTCAGATAATCCAGACAAGATCGGAAAGAATAAATACAGTCTCGTCGTATGTTTCTTTCACATTTTAAAGAAAGCTTGAAAGAAAACAAAGTGTGCTCATTTGGAGTACCAAGGGTTAGGCCAACAATGATGTTGCATCATATGAATGAGGATAAATCTCATAAACATGATAGGACTAACAAGGACTCCCAAGCCTATAGTCATTACAGACAGCATGGATGCCAAAATGAAACAAGGATATACCTAGGGAATCCATGTAAAGGTAGGCTCTACCACCTAATTACGACACTTATATAGTAGCAATGAAGATTATGTGTCGCACTTCAGTGGAGTTGATCCTATGGAAATGAAGAAAAGACAACGAGATGCAAAAAGTGGAGGTGAAATCCTAACTTATTTGAAAAAAGTTGGAAAAAATAACTTTTACCAAAAGATACCAAAAGTGACCCATCCCCAAAAGTATACCAAACCAAAATAAAAAGTGTATCATATCATCCAATAAGAAACTCAAAAATGGAATCAAATGATTTCCAAGATAGGAAAAATGACAAAGGGGGTCAAAAAAGTGGCAAAAACGGTAAAACAAGTATATAAATAGAAGTTGACAACTCATTTTCACCATTGCATTTTGAAAATTGACCAAAAGGAGAAAAATCCCCTTTGCTAAAGAAGTTGATTCTAGGAGATTTAGTGGATTAAATTAACTTCCTCTTGGACCAAGTACAAATGCATCCCTCTTGCAATTCAATTCTTCAATTATGCATTTATTTTTGTTTTTGAGGGGGCACACTCTCCAAAATAGAGAGGAACTGTGTGTACATAGGTTGTCGAAGGATAGACCATTTATGTACTCAGGCAGAAAACACTTTTCCCACATACATATGCGACTAAGGTCAAAATAGCCCACGTACACCCTCAAAATCTTGGAAAAAAATTTGAAAAGAAAGATCTAACTCCCTTTCATTTTCCATGGAACAAGATGTATGTTCACTAGAGGGAGAGGGAACATGAGGATATATATGTCTTGGTCGAAGAGGACCCTACAGCCATCATCGCACTGAAATAGTGCGGGCTATGGAATTTATTCCAGTGTCCTTTTATGAGGGCACAACCCATATTGTTGAACACCCTAGTTGATTACTGGCATCAGGATGCAGAGGAATTCCTGATAGATATATAGTCCTTGACTCCAACGACTAAGGATATCTACTTTCTAATTGGCATCTTGAGGAGAGGGGAGCCATTCAATCTTCGGACATTTCCCTTTGGGCCTTTTAACATTGAGGACTACATTCGGATGTACTGTGAGGCCGACACTGAGAAGGTAGGTTCTCATGTGCCTATTCACAAGATCACAAGTCTGACTCTCCGAGTGATATTTCTACTGATTGGATAGATCACTAGATCCATGGCCCTTCATCGGGCTTCTTGGGTGCATATGCATTGCGTTATTCAGTGCTAGGAGGCACATATATTTGAATGGAGTACGACCATGCTCACATGCATGAAGAGACAACTAACTGAGTGTTGAGAACAAAGTAGCAATAACTTTGGGTTTGGAAATATTCTACACTCATTATTCTTCTTCGAGAGTACCCAATCTCAGTCCTGGTGAGACGGTGTGGGGACATGTGGCATCCTTCCTAGCAATATGAAGATGGAAAGCATTTTTTCCATGATAGGGGGGAAGGAGGACCATAGAGGCCTTCGACGACAAGTTTTTTGACTCATGGGAATGACATATTTTGGTGATCGAAGACTACCCCTATGTCGAGATCAATGTCTTCAGGGATCCATACATGCCCATGCCTCCCGGAGAGGAGTGAGGAGAGATAGGTAACATGCTTTCAATATTATCTAATTTTTTTATTGTTTTTAATATATATTATTTTTATGTGTATATTAGAGTACTAAATTTTGTGTATCTGTTATGTACAGATGTGGGACCAGTGTGCCCGATATACTTTGTGATCACTCGACAATGTACTCAACCAGAGGAAGGACCAACAACATTTAGAGAACCAACAACCATAGGGGGACCTCCAGCTGGAGAGGCTAAGAGAGTTTTGAGATGGGTGGAGCGCAACCTCACTGAGCTCACTCGTACAATACCCATGGATGAGATCGAGGAACTTCCACCTTCCATGCAACCTCATGTAGTGGGGGTGCCATGGACTTAGGTCCATCTCTTCCGTCATTTAGCCAACTCTTTTTTTCATTATAGCAGGTTCAATAGGCCCCGATCTTAGATAGGATAGACTTTATATGTGCCAAGGGAACTATTGTATATATTTTTAGGGCATAAGCCCAACGATGTATATTGAACCTTATTTTTGAGGTGTTCATGCCCACCTATGTACTCGTAACACTTTTGATATATATATATATATATACATCTTATTTTCCTTATGGATCACATTTTTACAAATGTATGTACATGTGTATGTGTTTTCTTATCTTTCTATGCATGTGCAATATGCTAATATAATTCTTGATTAGCTAGATTATTTGTCATATGATTAAATCTCCTAGGAACATGGATATATGTAATGTAATCACAGTAACGTTCTAAGATATGTACCCTAAGGAAACATCGATGCAAAGTAGGATCATAAACGTGGTAAACTCCATTTAACTGGGACACGACTAGTTGAGCATCTAGGTAGACTTGAAGGTGTGAAATTCCATGTGACAAGGTGTCACAAAGAAACACTATCACTGCATTTTACTCGGTGACATTGTTTGTGGCATCACTTAGACAAATACCTCTGAAAGATAGAAACTGGCCTCCAGGTGTGAAAATCACCCAAGTTGTGGAAGCAATCCTCCGAGTGTGTCGTCTAGCGTCGTCCACGAACCCAAAAAACACCTTCGCTTCACTTGACATATGCCACAGTGAATAATAATACATAAATAACTACACATCCATAAAACAAAAAGACAAAAAACTGTAAAAGAACTATACAAGAAGTCACCTAGGTGACCAACCTAAGAGTAATACTTCTTGAGGTAGATACAATTTCTAGGCTCTACCAAGGCATTTCCTTCAAAGTCAACGAGACGGTAAGCTCCCTTCTTCAAGACCTATTTCACAATGAACGGTCGGAACCACATGGGTTTGAATTTTCCTGCCCCTAGGGGATTCTTTTCTTAATCATAGACCAAGAAAAGATCGCCCTCAGACAAAATCTGAGGATGAATGGACTGATCGTATTGAAACTTGACTCATTTCTTATGAGCCTTATTGTTCGAGGTTGCATCATGACGCTGCTCATCGAGTTGCATGAGATATAATAGGTGTTCCTCAAGCAGTGAAGTGTTCGGCAGTAGTTCCACTGCCAACTTTAAAGACATGATCTAACACTCAATAGGAAAGAATTCTTCTAGCCCATATATGAGTTGAAAAGGTGAGAAATCAATGGTAGTCTTCACAAAAGTTTGGTAGGCTCACAATGCCGAGTACAACATCAAATTCCAATTTGACTTGGCAGAATTGATCGTCCACTGAAGAATATTCTTGTGAGACTTATTCACAACTTCAACCTGACCATTTTCTTGTGGGTAATAAGGTGACGAATGTTATTGCCTCAACTGAAGATTTGATTTTAACTTGATCATCATCATGTTTTGGAAGTGACTTACATGGTCAGTGAAAATCTCCTTCGGGATACTAAACCTTGCTACTATCTAGTTAAAAATAAAAAGAGTCATTTTTTCTCCATCATTGTTAAACGTTGGCATAGCCTCGACCCACTTTGTGAAGTAGTCTACCACTACGATGATGTAATGATGCCCCCTAAAAGAATTCAAGTGACATGTAGTAAATTCAATCCCCCACTTGGTGAAAGGACTAACAACAATGACAGGAAACATAGGAGCAGGATTGTTGTCCCTTGACCATGTTTTGGATATCCTTGGTAAGGTTTGACCTATTTTGGGACTTCGACAGGCTGTCAAAGGTGGAGCGCAAGTCGACGTAAAGATCGTGGGATCTCATCCCCTTTTAGGGATTTTTTTGGGTTTTGGGTTTATGTAACAGGTATGGGATGTCGTCCCATGGGTTTACCCATGTTTAGGCCCATTTTGTAATGTATAACTAGAAATCTAGGCGATGTAAGTAGAATGTGGAAAAGGGGTGTATGTGGTGCTATGTGCAAAAGGGGAAGTAAAGTCCAATGCGCTAAGTGCAAGTGATAGTTGTACATGCTTTGTGCATACTGTGTGAGACTTGCAAGTCTAAGTGCAAGTGACTGTAAGAGATTATGTAAAGGCTTTGTGCTGTAACCTAGCTTGGGGAAGGAGGATCTGGCGAGTTGCGTGCAGATCGACTGTCCTATGCGAAGTAGTACCTTATGGCTATGTGCATGTAGATGATTGACAGAATATAATAAAGAGGAAGAAGAGTTGGTGGATGTAGCCCTAGGATGGGGATGAATCACGTATATCGTGTGTTATGGTTGCTTTGTGCATTTCAATTATTTCTTTGTGACTATAATGTAATTTATGCTTAGTGCTAATATCTTTATGAATGTTAGAAGCATCTGATATAATAGCTTAGTGCTCAGTGATGTGAATGAATGCTAGATCTGATCTATTTCTTTATGCTAAGTGCTTGAATGTATTTAATCTTGTTGAATACTGCATTGCGCTATAATTAGGGTTTATCTGTGATGTAGACAAGGGTTAAGTACTAATGGATGACAACTGCTAAGTGCTTTGTTAGAGTATTGTAATCACAGATCTATGTCCCAGCTAAGGTTGCAGACATTAGAGTCCTACAACCACCCTTGCCTCTACCTCAGGTGAGACTTCATCTACTTCGTAGTTGTTACTGAAAGGGCCAGTAGTTAGGGTTTTGTTGGTGTTTTGTTGAAGCGTTGAACCATGGGTCTGCCCCTATGCCAACAAATGGTTCTGTTGCTGGGACCTGAGGAAAAGAAAGAAATCTCTATGTGTAGATCGGTTTCTTTAGTGCACAGTGTTCTACTGGACTTGTGAAGATATGTGCTAAGAAAGGAGGTAGATCTGAAGAAAATAGGTAAGATCTGAAAGCTTTGTTCTTTGAAAGAGGTAATATCAGTGAATTTTTTTGAATAAAGAGGTAAGATATGAAAGATTTGTGCTTTGATAAAGGTAAGATAAGTGGATTTTTTTTTTCGAAAGTATGGATCTAGGTATGTTTGATAAATTTTGTCCTAGTCTGAAAACTAGGGCATATTTAGAAGAAATAATATTTGATATGAATAGATATGATAGAAATAATGAAATATATGTTATTCCTATGCATAGAAAGAATGTTTTGACTAACAAATGGATGCAGGATCCTGGGAATAATTTTCTACAGGTTAGCTACCATGATCCTATTACACAGTAAAAGAAAGGATGGGGATCATTTAAGAGAAAGAGAGGATTAACCCTTTGTTATAGCTGCAGAAGGTCGGGTCATCTTTCTAAGGATTTCCCTGATAGAATACCTAGTTGTCCTTGTTGTAAATCCATGGACCATGATGTTCTAGATTTCCCTAGAATGATTTCTAAGGTTGAAAGAATGAATATGAGTCAAGAAAACCCCGAGACAGGCCAAGAAACCGAGACCATGGTAGAAACCGGGAAAGAATCAGAGACTGTATTACTACAAATGAAAGAAACCATCAATGACCACAGAGATATCAACTTATCAGAGATCTTCAAAGAGAAAAAGTGCATAGAAGAAAGAATAGGAGACTTCGACATAGACAGTGTTATGAATGAGGAAACACAAGTGAATATTATGACAGAAAGAACTTAGGAAATTTTAGGAAATCCTACTATGATTCCTTCATTGGGAGGAATAGGATTATTTAGAGGAAATATGATAACCCTATGTGGAATACTTACCCAGACATCTATGAGTCCTCATGGCACTTTGACAGAAGAAGAATTTGAGGTTGTTAAATTTATTGAGAAAAGTGCCCCATTTTGTTTATTGCTAGGAAAACCCTAGATTGAGAAAGATCAGATCTAGAGAAAAGAAGAAGAATCCCTAGAAAATAAAAAGCAAGAATTAAAAGATTTCATGACTAGGAGAATAACGCACTTGATAGAAGAATGGGAGAACAGGTCGAAGACCAGTGACTTGGGTGTCGAAGTCAAAATAACACGAGAAAATAGAGCACTTACCCCAGACAATGAAGAAGTATTACCCTTAAACCTTATGAAACATCCTCAAAAACAGGAAGTTATTATGCCAAGATAAGATAAGAATCAGAATGGGAAGAGGAACCCAGTAACATAGATCATAGGGAAGAAGGCTAGAAAGCTCAGCAAGAAGAAAGAAAATTTGGAGAAATTACATGAAGTTCCAGAGAAGACTTCACAGAAGGAAGGTCTCCAGAATTTGAACTTCGTCGGAATATAAGAGCAGCTCAGATTGGCACTTTTCCATGGAAGAGTGATATGGCCATTGGAGGAATTATAACTATTAGGTTGACATTCCCAAATGGTTAGAACAACATTTATGATAAAAAATATTGCCTTCGTCGCGTGCAGGAAGAGAAAGACCAGGCCACAACGGCTCTAAAGAAAGCACAAGAGGAGGTGATAGAGAAACATAGGGTTGTGTAGAAGGATAAGGATACCCTCCCAATGAAGTTTGAACAGGAAAAAACATAGATCCAACAAGAGAAAGAATAGTTGCTCACAGAGAAAATTGGAATCAAAGAAGTCGTCAACAGAGCACTTCACTCTGTGAAGGGATTAGAACAACTGGCTGGAGACTCAGTAGAGCATCAAGTAGCAAGGCTTGTTGAAGCCATTCAACAGCTTCAATAGAGAATAGTAGATCTAGAGATATAAACAGTACCAAGTACTCCGTAAGACATGCGAGACCAAAGAGAAGCCACTGCCCGGAGCACAGTTGATAGGATCAGAGCATTATATTTGGAATGCCAAAATCTTAGTAGTAAAAGTGCGTAGACTTATGAGTGACTTACTGAGGACCTTGAACTCAAGACACTGGAGTCACAACTCTAGGAGGAAAAGTAGCAAGCAGCGACAGTACAGGTGCAGTTGAAGCTCTTGTAAGAAGTTGAAAGAATGAAACGATCCCAGGTGTTATCACTGAAATTTCATCCGCAAATGGTTATAGAAATCCAACGGCTTCAAATAGTTATGAGGTCACCCATGGACCAAAATTACCACAAAATCATTTCCAAAAGGTCCAAAACTATACAACCAAGGATAAAATTAAGGTGCCATATGACTACACAGGGCGCACGTGCACATGCACAAACCAAAAATGAACGAAAAGCGCACATGCTCATGATGCACGACTGTGGTCGCTAAAAGCCAGGAACACCTAAGAACGATGCATTCATGAGATTGGTCAGCCTCTCACCCACTTCTGGTTCATCTTCCAAGTTGATTTTACATCCAAATCTTGGCTGGATCTGATTGGGTGGCTGGTCAAAGACCTAAAATTGCCCTAAACAACCCCTTTTCACACTAAAAGTTGGTTGCACAATACCTCAAAGTGATGTTATAAAGCAAGGCCATGGGTGCACTACATTTTCAAGGAATTTATTTGCAAGGTTATGCTACTTCTATTCTCTTGGGGAATCCTCTTTTCTCATCAATAGTATACTAGCATCATTACATTGGGCAATCCATCTCACCTCTTGAGTGGATTAGCTTGGGATTCTTTGACCATTTCTTTCAAAGTTGTAAGAAGAGCTTAGTTGTGGGGGTCCAAGAGCCCTCCCTTGGAGGGAGAAGGGACCCAAATTCCTCTTTCTTCTTGGTGTTTTCTTTCACTAATATAATCCTTTCCATTGGTGACATGAGTCTTATTGGTTTTTTGTTCTTATGTCCTTATGCTCAATAGTTTAGTTGTTCTTTTATTTCTTAGTTTAATTCTTGGTTTTTTCTTTTATGTTTCTTTCTCTAACCCTTTCCTTTACAACTATCTTGCTTACCTAACCCAACTAAACTTGTAAGCACCTCTATTTTGCCCATTTAGGTGACAAAAGAGGAACAACAAATTGGCGACTCCACTGGGGAAAGGTATCAATTTCCTACCCCATTTGGGTTTTTCTAACTCTTCTTTTGGTTTATTTAACCTGCAGGTACCTTAATTGGCCCAAGCCGACCTACAAAACATCCAATTCAAAGTTGAATTGAGAGAATTCCATCCAGAATTTTCTTCACGACCGTGTGTCAGGAGTGCGCGGGTTTAGTGGCCCACAGTCATGCATCGTGCACACGTGTGCCAAAATTATTGTGTTGTTCTGTGCACCTGCACCCAAAAGTCTGTTTCGGTTTGCGCACAGGCACTCAGTGCGCCTCTGTCTACTCTGAGACCCATTCACCTATGCAGAAAAATACACATTGTAAGATCTTTTGTGATTTGGGGAAGGCCCCTAGCCTTCTTAAAAATGATTTCATGCATATTGTAATCTGCAACACACTTAGGTCCCTCTCCATATAAATGGATTAGTCAAAACACATAGGCACTTAGGGGGTTTAAAATCATTATTTCCTCTTTTGCTTTCATTTTTCCACATGGATGGCTTGCTTTGACTAAAAGTATAAGTTGGAATCATTTGTAGTCACATAAAATTTGCATCGGGACCAGAAGTTGGATAAAAATCATTTAGTATGCTCTTATCTCGCACTTCAAAGTGACCTTCAGAATTAAAAAAAGATTGTAGGACAATTTCATCTCCCTTAAAAAGACTAAAACCTTTAGGAGAGGACAACAGCCCCCTCGGGACTCCTCTTAGTTTATTTTTCAAACACATCTCAAGATTGTAATGGGCCCATACATGCCCACATGCTACAAAGATAGGATAGTGTTGAAATTTGCTTTCTTAGATTAAATCACTAGGGAAGTTTAAAGGTTTTGTAACGGGCCCATACATGCCCACGTGATCACAATATAGGATAGTTTTAAAGATTTCTTAGATTAAATCATAATAGGGAGTTAAAATAAATGTAAAGGACCCACATGTCCACATGCTAGCTTTCTAGGGACTTTTGAATTATGCAAGGTTGTACCAAATGCATTTAGTTAATTAGGTAATCAACACTTGTAAGGACCAAGCAAAGTCCACATGAAACAAGGTGACACCTAATTCATTAAAACATTGGCACACTTTCATTCATTCACACACAAAAGTCACTTATCACTCACATAGCTTTTGTATCGAAACGTGGAGGTCAAAGTAAGTTTCCTCCAAAGGGATTCTGAAACACCCCACTCTTTTCTTGACGAAACTATCCACCCCCATTTAATTTCAACGAGGTTGGCTCACACCCCCAATATCTCAAACAAACCACATCTAAAAAAATTCTAAAAACTCACTAAGTTTTCCTCCATAGGAGGTGCCAAAAGAAAGTTTTTAGTCTAGGTAGGATTTCGGGGATAGGCATCCAAATAACTCCCTGTTATCTGGTTCTAACATTGTCAAAACAATAGAAGTTGTCAAATAGGGAACTGCAAATCCTCCAAGTCAAGTGTTCCTAACACCATAAGGCAGGGATATACCCATGAAGGGTTGAAGGTCGAGGTTCGATTGTTCTGTGCGTCCCCCCTTGAGGCACCCACCTCTTGGACGGGATCCAGCCCGTGACCCATTTCTTAGGCCAAAAATCTAAACGCCGCACTTTGACTGAGGTACCTAGTGACCAAATGTTAGGACATTTACCTAGGTGGAAATTGTGGGCTGCAATTGCACCTTGATTGGATTTTGTGTGGCTATTGGGAAATATTGCCAACTCTTTTGGGATATGCCCCCTTTACCCCTCATTATAATTGATTACTTCATCCTTCACTAGTTTCTCTTCCTGTGACTTCAGACCCCACTGTTGAGTACTGTTGGAAGGTCCAGTGCCATTTGAGAGGAAGGACGTTACGTATTTTAGGACACGAGAATTTGTTTTCTTTGATCCCCCATGAGGACAAAGCCCACTTATCCACATATATGCTTCTTTTTCAAAACACTTTATGTATGATGCATTTTTTATTACACTTTGATTCAGATATATATATTGTGTAAAGTTCAAAAAATTGCAAACAAAGGCTCTTGTTTATTTATTTTACTCTCACCACAATTCGCACACATCCACTTAGCTAGTCAGATATCATAGGGGACCCACAGAACCCCCATCATTCTAGATTCTTTCTAAACCTCCCTCCTATTCTAGGGGGAGTTACTAGTCTTGCCAACTCATTGGCACCACCTTCACACACTCCAGTGAGTGCCACTATCTTAGGATCAGCTTTGCTTGGTTCCACCTTACTTGGGTCTAATTCCCAAGATCCACAGTCCACTCACTCTCCTTTAAACAGAAGTGGGGAGACAACTTCCTCTCAAGGGGGAAGTACCAACCCACCTAGCCCCCCTCAAGGGTCAGGTTCAYAGAACACTCACACCATGGCTRGAGCTAATCCTCCGCCACCACTCCAAATTCCATATTTGGCCTCTCTTAACATACCAGATCTAAGAAAACTCACAAATGAMCCTATATTGCATGACCCCACATGGCCTGCAATGCCTACCAAACTACCTTCATATATCCCCAAGTTTGAAGGAAAGACAGGGGATGACCCTGCCAACCATGTCATGACTTTCCACCTATGGTGTTCTTCCAATATTATTATGGATGATTCCATCGGACTACGATTATTTCAATTCATGCTCACTGGCCCATCAACCAAATGGTATGTAGATGAAAATTTGGGGTCCCATGCGACCTTCGAGTCCTTGGACAAAGAATTTTTGACCTTCTTCCAATTACCAATCTTCCATGACAATGGTCTTGAACTACTCTCTAATTTCAAACAAACCTCAGCCACACATATCACTGATCACATTCACGAGTGGCATCAACGACGTAGTTTGTGCAAAGCATAAACCACTAAACAATAGTGTCTTGACTGGTTTCTCAGATCTCTTGTCTCTCTCCTTGGTAAAGATGTGGCTTCCACCTTCCCTCAATCAGAAGAAGAAGCCATTATTAAGGCTCAACAATATGACCTCATCTATTCTTAATCAGGGTACTTATACACAATACTTCTTGATCTCCCAAAACCCGTGCCATTTGGCCAAGACAAACCCGAGATGTCTCACTCAGCAGATGGATTGATTGGTAATACCACGCACCATAGTCCACAACCCCAACAACCACCGATGTATGGCACACCTCAATATTCGTTGACATATGGGGGAACCTCTTATTACCCTCCACCCCCTTATCAACAACCATACCCTGTTTCTCTTCCTCCACCCATCAGTGGGCCACCGCCAGCATCCACAATAGATCCACCTATCCAAACAGGTTTTGGTACTCCCTCTACCTCATCTTATACTCTAAGTACTAGCGAAAGTGCCACGCCTTCCTATGTACCTTACGGATCACAACTCCCACATAATCCATACTTTCCATTTCCTAGTCATCCACTGCCCATGGCCCCACCACAAGGACACCCTCACGCTGGGGTGAATTTTGTTCAACCCTCTCCCATTCAGCAATATCAAAATTTTGAATAGATGAATATGGAAAATCCAACCCATCCGTCGAATAATTCCAAAAATAAAGGAAAACATAGGAACAAAAACAACCCAGGTCAAGGCAAGAATCACACCCAATAGAACCAACCTACTCGGGGCAACCAGAATCAAGGGAATTAGAACCCCCAGGGGGGAAATAAAAATAGGCATCAAGGGAGAAATAACAATACTCTTCAAACCACCTTCCCTTGTGCCCTTTGTGGTGAGTTCGGTCATTATACTCATCATTTCCCCCAAATCCATGATTTTAAATGGATGAAAGACTCAAGAAGTGTGCCACATCCTCCAACATCGTCTGCCCCTCAGTAAGCCCCACAACAATACATGCAACAACCACACCCAATTGTGCTGCAAAACCCCATTCCACACTAGGGTGTGATGAACACCCAATAGGATATGCAACCCACACCATCACAGTTGGGACAGTATCTCAATCCAAACAATCCCACAGATCGCACTATCCTCCTCACTAGTGAGGAGGAAGTCCTTCTGCAGACACGTAGTCGTCAATACCGTGCACCCGCTAAGTCTCCTCCCATTCCCCCAGAGACAATCCCAGCACCAACAGGACCCCCGTTGGGGATTCCTTGCCCTAACACAAAAACACCTCTTCGTATCCCTCGCATCTCATTGCGCAGGAATGTCCACAACCCACAGGCTAGGGTGACTCATAATTACAGTTTGATCGATGACTTAGCACAATCCCCAGCTGCCATGTCAGTCTTAGAAGTCCTTAAAACTTGTCCCACTCAGTGGAAATCATTACTTTCTGACTTGGGGGAAGTCGACCCCGCGGATACTCAACTCCTCGCATTTAACCTCGATAATGGAGAACCTCGCCTCCCCGCTCTCATCGCTTTTCAAATCCTAGTGAAAATTTGAAACATTACAATTCATCAGTGCATCATCGATGAAGGTGCATCCACATGCATTATGTCCAAGTCTGTATGGTAGAAACTTGGTTCCCCTAAAATCATACCATATGCCATTACCATAAGATCTTATGACGAACGACCATCTTCTCTTGAAGGGCTCTTCCAAAATGTCCCTGTAGAACTCGGGGGCAAGACCATTCTCACCGACATTGAAGTTATCAATGCCCCACTCGATTATAATATCCTATTCGGTCGTAGCTACATGTACGCTATGAAGGCAGTTGCCTCTTCCATATTTCGAACCATGATGTTCCCCCATAACGGGAAGATCATTACCATTGACCAAGTTTCACATTATGAGCCTAACCCTTCTGCCAACATCGATAACATTCTCCCTCTCATCCACACTAATCATGAAGCATACCCACTCATCGAAATGGGTCCCGAGATTTTCAAATACCCATCATTGTTAGGAACTTACAATGGTGCACCATCGCTCCTTCATCCTTCCAATCATTTATGTGTTGTATCATCCAAAGGAACTAACATGGAGGATACCCTTCCTCCCAGGGAGGCTTCTATCATATCCGACGTCCCACTAGTCGCAGAGATCCTCCCTCATGAGCCTCTTGCGAACTCATCGACTCCACCAATTCACGATTTCACCTCTCCCCAAGTCCATATCCCAGTTTGGGATACATTTCCCCAACCCATTACTCAAATCCCCTTATTTTACCCTCCACCAGGTGTATAAGCTTTCCAAGTAGCCACAACACTTACTCTCCCTAATATGGTGTTGGCAATTCTAGTTTGGTATTTACATCCACCAAAGATGGTTCCTTAACCATCGCTTCCCCCCTAAACAGAAGGAATCCCAATGATGATTCCCATACTCACTCCCACCATACCCTCTACACCCCCACTCACTAACCTCTCTGCCATAGTTGGGGGTAGGTGAAAGAAGAAGGAGCCCACAACTCCACTTCCCCCATGCGTCCAACCTCCTTGTGCACCATGTGAAAAAGATGGACACCCAACCAGCAAATGCCCATCTCTACCCAAGTTACGTAACCTAATTTAACTCAATCAAACACCATCACCACTCGTCACTGTAGCAAGTATTGTTACTACCTCCTCTAACGTAAGTAGAAAAGGGCTGCGAACCAAATTCTCTTGCACCATATGTTCAGAATATGGCCATTATTCACACCATTTCCCAACACTACCTCACTTCTGGCAGACATTAGTCACAATATTCCAAAGCTTCTAGAACGAACCTAGTCCAGCTACATCTTCCCCACCAAACATCACTGACATCCATTATATCACGACGTCAGTCAATGAATGTATGAGATGCCCTTGCTCTCTATGTGAATCCTTAGATCATTTTACATACCAATGTCCTATGATCATTGAATATAGGCAGCGCCAATCGACCCTGATTCAAACCCCTATGCCCCCTAT
>SNQJ01S0168529.1:696-20778 GCA_010110895.2 Picea sitchensis | reverse complement strand
ATATTACACCACTTGAAATCTCAATTATTAAATGGCGTCGTCCATAAGGTACATTACACTAATGGAATTCTCAATTATTAAATTCTAAATATTATGCATCTTTGAGGAACATTAAAGTGATAGATATTTTGCTGAAACTTTGTAAATGTATGAAACCTCAAGTAAGAAATACATCACGAGGAACATTAAAGTGATAGACATTTTGCTGAAACTTTGTAAATGTCTGAAATCTTAAGTAAGAAATATATCATTTTAAGAAGTTTAAATGGATTTTGGTCCAAAAATTTTAAAAAATATTTAGAAAAAAACTAAATTATAATATATTTAGATTATGTTTTAATTTATTATTTTAAATAAAATTGTATGTTTTATTATTTTAATATTTAAAACAAAATTGTATTAAAGTTATAGATTTTTTTTTTAAACTTTGTAAATATGTAAGATTTTAAGTAAAAAATTTGTAATTTTAATATTTAAAACAAAATTTGAGAGATGACAATTTTTGGTATATATATTTAATTGATAAGGTGACATAAGGGATGCTAGGCATGGGGATAACACATGATCCCGCAAGAAATCAAATAGCAATTTATGCTTGGGGACTCAAGGATGTATCTAATAGTATGGTGGAAGCTTATTTCCTATGGTGTGGTCGTTTCGTCATTGTCAAGGATGAAGGAATAAAAAAATTGGCAATGCTAGCAGAATCCTTGATGGTTATCCGAGTGGTCAAAGAATTAGAGGGGTATTAATGCATAAGCGGATTAATGAGAAAATTTGGCAAAAGAATTAGGACAAGGTTCCATTAAAAAAAATGGGGTTCCAAGCATGTAACATCCCCAGCCACCAACAGGTTGGGCAACTCCACTCCCGCAGCTATGTTTCCCTACTCTGATCCGTGACAGCTCCAGCCTTAAACTGTTGGCTATGCCACACAGAGATACTTGCGGAAAAACAGACACATACATATAAACATAGCATGACTATTCTATGTATGTATAACATATTATTGCAGAAATAACAGTAAGCCTACGCATGCAACATATACAACATACACATGCAATACTCATCAATTACAACATATACCAATACACAACATGTAAATGAACATAAAACAATACTTATCTTTTATTAGAAGGCCACAAACTACGTGCATACCTTCCACAAACCTCCCAGCCATAGACCACGTTGCTCATCACGCTCAGCAGTGGGTCACCCTCGAGATGGGACTAAGATCCACAAAAGGAAAGGGAATCCTAGACTAGGTTGAGGTTATAGGAAACTGCACAGAGCAAGTGGAAGGATTCTCTACAGGAGCCTTCTTACACCCACTACTCACGAACTCTCATTCCCCACATGCATGTTCCACTCGGGAGTATACACCTTCACTGTCACACAGTCCATCGACTGCTTCACCTCCCTCTCAGGGTCTCGGTAACAGCTCAGATCAAGAATCCTCAAAGCTCTGTGGCTGGTGCTGGACTCTCTCTGGGAGAAAACCACTTCCCAACAAACTCTCTCACCTGAGAGAGTTGCTCACATGCCTGAAAACCTGCCTCTTCAACCACAACCACCTCCCTCACCTGGAGAGAGTGTTGCACACAGGCCTGACAACCTGCTTCTTCAACTTCGTTCCCACACAAGGAGTACAACAACAAGGTTCAACAAGGAACAGACGACAGCAACAAGCCACACTCAGTCCAAGAACCGTGTGGCCACAACAGCCCACAGTCATGACACACACGACACAGATAATACACAGGATACTCGGGCTTCATAGAAGACATGGATCAGTCCACGATTTCTCATTGGGTTCAGGATACGTGACCAGAGAAAAAAACACAAAGGTCGATGATGGAGGTCTCGGGTTCAGATGGAGGATGCGAGAATGGATAGGACAGACAACCTTCCAGTGAGGGTTTCCTTCATTGTGCACGGGTAAGAAAATGCAGATGTAGAGGCAAAACGGTTCAGATGCCCCATATCCCAGCGAACTCGGGTGGAGGATGACAGAATGCAGTAGAGAACCCCCCAACATGGCTGACTTCTGCAGCTTTAACTGCATGCGCCCAGGTCGACACTTGTTTTCCTGGAGCTGCACGTGTTTCCTTTTGCACACATTGCCTCTCCCAAGACTTAGGATAAAAACACTCAACACTCAGCATGTCCACTTTAGCCTTCAGGAATTAATAATAAATATTATTCCTTTAGAGGTAAGGCCCCTAGCTTAGCCCCTAGATCCAAACACTTAGCCTCCTCCCTTACCCAACCTTATGGAAGCTTAGTCCCCCATCACTCTTTCTTCGTGGTCTGTCTACACACAGCGATGTTTATATTTTTATTAATGATCTGCATATTTACATATACAAAGTCAAGCTCATGGCCTTAAGCATCTAGGCTCTCCGGCCTAATAACATATAAGTCTTCAGCTTATAAACACTTGGCTCACCAGCCTATAAACATAATTGCAACTAAGCAATTATAATTGGGGTTCGTCCTTAGGGTATTACAATCCCCTCCCCTTTTTTTTGCACTGTCCTCAGTGCAAATTTTTACACAGCATCAACAAGATTTCCCAAAATCTTCAAAAAGATGTGGGTATTCCGCCCGCATAGCATCTTCATTCTCTCATGTTGCATCCTCAGGACCGTACCAGGTCCATTGGACCTTTACAATCCCTATGGCTCGATTCCAGAGCTATTTTCTCTTCTGGTCCAATATGTGCACCAGATGCACTTGCAAGATGCCTTCTTGCTCCACCTGAATCACATTCCAATCAATCACATGATTAGGATCAAGTATATATTTCTTAAACAATGAAACATGAACACATTATGCACCGTCATGGATGCAGGCAATGCAAGCATATATGAAATGTATATATATGTATAAACAGGCAATTCTAACAACATTATAACCTATATACAAGAAACACAACATACAATGGATAGAGAATTGATACTTATCTTTTGATTGAGAAGACTTCCATATCAACATGGTCTAGACCAAGGTATCAAACCCTAGCAACACTCCAACCAATGGTCTCTCTTCCCCACATGCCTGTCCCACCCCAGGAGTGTGCACCTTCAATGTCACATAGTCCATCAACTGTTACACCTCCCTTTCCCTGGGCTTCAGCAACATGCCAACTCAGGAAGTCTCAGAGCACCGTGGCTCCCGGAGTTCCAACTGCCCTCAGAGGTCTCCAATCAGCATCTTCCTGAGCTACTCTTTGTAGTCAACATTCCACTTTAATCAACATCATCTCATCTGCATCGCCCACCTGCAGTTATCATGAGGAAACATAAAATAATTCATTCAGGAACTCAAACTTAGTTCAAAAGGGAATTCAACTTTTTCCCCAAACATGAAACTCCACTTCATAATTTTTCTTGGTTGTTTCCATATATGAATGCAGCCTTCCTTATGGTTTTCCACAAGCACCAAACTGCATACCATTTTCCTACAAGGATTCATCTTGCATACTACCAACAATTGTCAGTATTTCTTGTACATCATAATTCAATTGCAATATGTACATAACCATATGCAGTGAACTTAGAATTGTCTGCATCTAGTAATTCAATTACAATTACCAAACAATTTAATAAAATAGAATGACTCGTCATTCTATGCATATGCATGTTCACAATACTATCTGTAAGTTCATTACTTTTATTCTTTTTCTTTTTTTCCTTCTGAACAAGAAAAATTTATGTAGTCAATGCTCATGTGACTACTTGACTTGCAACTTTCCTGTTGTAATGTCTAACACCTCCTTGAAATGTCCTCAAATTCATGAGTTAACCACATTTCAGTTGTTAGTAACAATCATTTCCATGCAATAATAGATATGCATGTACTTACAAAACATATTCAACCAATGCATTTAGTATACAATTCTATAACTTACTATGCATGAGTACAATTCTCAATGCATACTTATTCAGTGCGCCCTGCATCGAATTACATAATACTCTTTATCTCAGTCATGTATCTCACCATCCATAAGTTGGAATTCTGGCCAATGTGTTGACACATTCTCCACACACTTCTTATTGTCTTCCCAATTAATTGGATGCCTTCCTTTTCGACCTGAACACTACACCAATAATATAATTCTATGGTGTTCATTAGTGTTAGCAAAAAGGTTGCAGCCCAAGTTTTATTTAAAAGTAGGAAGCTTTTAGTACCTGCGTGGCTCATAACCTTTCCATATCCAACCAGGTCCTGGTCTCATACATGACTAGCTTACTGGCATTCATTCCTATAACAAGTTATTATCTTTTAAATCTTTGGTTGTTACCCCACAACCAAATTAACATGACATTCTCCTATGTCAGTGTGTGCATTCAGAAGCTAAAAAGCTTTGAATTAATACAGGCCTCCAACCTTTACCACATCCAGTGGTATGCATTCAATAATATAATCATGTGATTTTATAAAATAACTCTGGCTGGGGAAATTCTTACCTAAATTTCCTTTCAACATTTATGCAAAAAGAGTAATAAAAACACATACCTGCATGACTGCCATTAATAAATTTTATACTACCTGAATGTCTGATGGCAGTAGAAGCTTTCATGCTTCTTTTATCAAACTTATAACCAACACTTCAACTCTCTGTTGCTTCCCTACTTATGCAACAACATCACCAACAACACTTGCAAACATGCAGGCATTCTTTCCTCTAGCTGACCCAACAAGCCGTAACATACTTGTTGCCACAGAAATTGCAACAACTTCTTTCTCCCTATAAAAAATTTCCTTGTTGATCCCAGAAATCTACAATTCTTCCTGGATTCCTGGATCTTCTTGTGCTCCTGATGCATCCCCCCCTTCCTCCTGGGGTTGTACGACCTCCCAGTCTAGGATATTTCCAAATGCTGAGTCGGATTGACTCTTCGGTCCTTTGCTAGACCCCTATTAATATTACACAAGTCCCCTTTCCTTCTGTGTGCAGGTCTTGACAGACCCGCGAGCTATTCATGCACGCTTCCAAAACTCCAAGTTTTAGGCGCTAGCCCCTTTTTATTAGCCCTTTCCTTCATATGACCCTGGGTTATGACCTCATGGAAAACTGTGATTGCGGGCCTGGGCAAGAGTGGTTTTAGGCCAACCCTCTTTTCCCCTCGCAATTCACCTCCAGCTGCCACACATCACTTTGTTAAAACCATGGTATAAATTGTGGCCCACTCTCAGATTTTTAATATCCGAGCAAGTTCTGGCCCCGCAATCCATCTCGTCCATCGATCTCCAATCCCTTGGCGATGATCTGCGATCAACGACTGCTATCTATCTCCCATTTTCTACCTTCTTTCTACCTTCCACACGCGATCTCAGATCTACATGATCTGTCGACATGTAGCTCCCTTCCAAATCAATGGCTATGGATGATTCTGGCTCTCCAGCCCTCGGGAGTTTCAACTCTCAACTATCTGCTTTTCCCCATATGAAAATCTTCCAGAGTAAAATATCTAATGACACCTGTCCTCAACAATCGGATGGTTCTAATGAACTACTTCTCTCTGGCCTTCAGGAGTTCTCACGTCTCCACACACACAAATCTTCGGAGTGAATTTCCCTGGAGTGACAGATCTTCTGCCACGCGTCCTCTCCAAATCAACGGCCCAGATTCTCTTCGGTACTTCGGCTCTTTCCGACCAAGACTAGATCAACGGTCCTTCGACCTCCTCCTCGATCAACGATCGAGATCTCCTTCAAGACTTCGACGCTTTCACCCTCTACTTTCCTCTGGAGTGCTCTGTACCCGGAGTTCCAGATCTAGCGCGACGCATCCACTTTCAGATCAACGGTTGTCCAACGGATTGAGTCTCCGTCCTCCACGTGTCTCCTCACAAATCAATGATCCACGTTCCTTCCTTCAGATCAACGACCCTTAGACGTTTCAGGCTTTGATGCTTCGGTACATCCCGAAACACAACTTCACAAAAACCCCGGAGTACGATTCTCCGAAGTTTGCGATCTGGTGACATCTATCCAACCTAGATCAAGGGCTCCTAGCTGCTTCGGCCATTCAGGCTTCGACGATTTCAAATCTCAAACTAAACTCTCGAAGCGATTCTTTCGTTCTATTGGACATTGATCTAACAGTCAAGGCTCCTCCCCACAATCGATCTGACGGATGTTGTCACTTCTCCTCCCTAGATTTTGACTTCTTTTGCCTTGGAAGATTTTGTCAGTGTTTAAATTTTTCGACCTTTGACCTTTCTCCTACGAGTCCGCCTCTTGGATCTCGTCTTCACTCTCATAAGAGTTATCTCTTCTGAGCTTTAGGACTTAGAATGAGTCTGTCTCCCACACACTCTTTGCGTTATCTCTTTTGAGATTTTCGAATTACTCAGTCTCCTAAGGGTCTCGGCCCTTCTGTTTCATTTCAAAGGAAAAATTCATGGCCTCCTGGAAACCTTCTGCTCAAAGCACACCTTGCTGAGCATTTTCTAAAGAGTGGTCAACAACTCTATGGGTATCTTCCTCTGATACTCTTCTCCTTGAACTCGAAAAAGAGTTCTCTCTATGCACACTTGAACTCGCTCGATGCCCGCTTGGAAAATCCCTACAGAGTTCTCAGTGACTCTGTCTCTCTCTGAACTCAACACAGAGTTCTTCCTGTGCACTCCTTGCACTTTTGCTGATGAAGGTTCAACGATATCTCTCCTAAGCTTCTCTGAGGTTAACTTACCTCTGTCAACGCACTCCTTGCGGACAATGTGCACTCCTTGCACTCGAAAACTCAAAGAAGAGAAACAATTGAAACTTATTCAATAATTCACCAATTTACGCATTCAAACCATTAATAACATATAAAAACATAGTAATGAACACAAATACATAAACACAATATATGCAGGAAAAAATGCTTTTCTATTATCTCTGTGAGTGTCTCCTAAACGCTCTGTGAAAATTTGATTTGTTTATGACACTCATTGAGCTTTGCAAACACAACGTGCAGTCAACCAGAATTTGTTAGGCCATCATTCCTTAACAAATCCCACAACATTCATAAACCAATCTAATTTAAGAAAACGTTCATATTTCATTTTCTTTCTGAGCTCTTCTCTGCTCTCCTCCCCAGATCTACGACGTAGATCCACTTCGGGGCTTCAGAAGTTTGTGCATCATCACATCTCTCTTCTCATGATCATTGAAATCCGAAATTATGATATGTCGTGAGATATAATGGCTCACAACCACTTGTGCATAGATCCAACACTCTAACACCACAAGTGTTGTGATTTCTTTCTCTATGGCCAAATACCACTCCTGTCGCAGTTTTATAATGCTGCTACACCTCCTTAACTTCATAACACATCCAAAGTAACCTCTTGGCACTCAAGTAACATTCTAAGGTTCAAAATCGGTTCCTCCAGACACAATTTTCACCTAAAACTTTGGGTCCAATGACCACTTATCCAACCCATCCAAGTTCGACGTTAAAACCTTGGCTCTGAACTCGAATTTTGTCTACTTCGACAACAATTCTTTCGAAACTTTTGCTTCATTTTCCACTAACATGGCCCATCCAGGCTCAGTGTTGAAACCATGCTCTGATACCAATTTGTAACATCCCCAGCCACCAACAGGCTAGGCAACACCACTCCTGCAGCTCTATTGCCCTACTGTAATATGTGACAACTCCAGCCTTAAAGGATTGGCTATGCCACACAGAGATACTTGCGGAAAAGCATACACATACATATAAACATAGGATGACTATTCTATGTATATATAACATATTATTGCGGAAATAACAGTAAGCCTACACATGCAACATATACATCATACACATGCAATACTCATCAATTACAACATATGTACCAATACACAACATGTAAATGAACATAAAACGATACTTATCTTTTATTATAATACCACCAACTGTGTGTTGACCTTCCATGAACCTCCCAGCCATAGACCACGCTGCTCATCACACTCAGCAGTGGGTCACCCCCGAGCTGGGACTAAGCTCCACCCAGGGAAAGGGAATCCTAGACTAGGCTGAGGTTACAGGAAAATGCACAGAACAAGTGGAAGGATTCTCTCCAGGAGCCTTCTTACACCCACTACTCACAGACTCTCATTCCCCACATTCATGTTTCACCCGAGAGTATACACCTTCACTGTCACACAGTCCATCAACTTCTTCACCTCCCTCTTAGGGTCTCGGCAACAGGCCGGATCAAGAATCCTCAGAGCTCTGTATCTAGTGTTGGACTCTCTCTGGGAGAAAACCACTTCTCAACAAACTCTCTCACCTGGGAGAGTTGCTCACAAGCTTGACAACGTACCTCTTTAACCACAACCACCTCCCTCACCTGGAGAGAGTGTTTCACACAGGCTTGACAACCTGCTTCTTCAACTTTGTTCCCGCACAAGGAGGACAATAGAAAGGCTCAACAAGGAACAAGCGATGGCAACAAGCCACACTCAGTCTAGGAACTGCATGGCCACAACAACCCACAGTCATGACACACACAACACAGATAATACACAGGATACTCGGGCTTCACAAAAGACGTGGATTAGTCCATGGGTTCTCACTGGGTTTAGGATGCGTGACCAGAGAACAAAACACAGAGGTCGATGATGGAGGTCTCAGGTTCAGACGGAGGATGGGAGAATGGACAGGACGAACAACCTTCTCGTGAGGGTTTCCTTAACTGTGTGCGGGTAAAAAAATGTAGACGTAGAGGAAAAATGGTTCAGATGCCCCAGATCCCAACAAACTCAGGCAAAGGATGACAGAATGTAGGAGAGAACCCCCCAACATGGATTACTTCTGCATCTTTAACTACATGCACCCAGGTCGACACTTGTCTTCCTGGGGCTACATGTGTTTCCTTTTGCACACGTTGCCTCTCCTAGAACTTAGGATAAAAACACTCAACACTCAACATGCCCACTTTAGCCTTCAGAAATTAATAATAAATATTATTTCTTTAGAGGTAATCCCCCTAGATTAGCCCCTAGGCCCAAAAACTTAGCCTCTTCCCTTACCCAACCTTGTGGAAGCTTAGTCCCCCATCACTCTTTCTTTGTGTTCTGTCTACATGCAACAATGTTTATATTTTTATTAATGATCTGCATATTTACATATACAAAGTCAGGCTCATGGCCTTAAGCATATAGGCTCCCTAGCCTAATAACATATAAGTCTTCAGCTTATAAACCCTTGGCTCACCAGCCTATAAACATAATTACAATTCAACAATTATAACTGGGGCTCATCCTTGGGGTATTACAAAGCACCCTCCACATTCCATATTCAAACAATGGCACGATGTCCAATCGATATTTATTTTGACATCACAACTGAAGAGCTCACATGGACGATGGGTAGGTGGATTACGCAACTCTCACACTTGGATATTGAATACAAGCTCAGAGTAATTGACCATGTCTGTCTTTGTTTCCATGTGATATATGGGACAATGCATATGTGTTGTTGGCACAGGGGAAGACCCAGGGTTCAATGCTTAACAACACACCAACAAAACCCTGACTAATGGCCCTTTTAGAAACACCTGCGAAGTCGGTGAAGTCTCACCCGAGGTAGAAGCAGGGGGGGTTACAGGATGTGGGTGTCTGTAACCAGGCTAGGACACAAATCTGTGATAAGAGCACTTCACATGATATTTTTTTAACGCTTAGGAAGTGAACATACATTAGTTTATTAACCTCGTTAACATCACAAAGCATAATCAAAGACAGATAAGTGCAGTAATAAAAAATGATTATGTACCCTGAGCACTTAGTACTTAGAACTGTGAGTTAAATCTAACATTCATTTACCCTTAATCATAAGTAAAATACTTAAGCAACAAACTATACATTCATTACACATCATAATCAAAGCACCAAGAAAATGCATAACATAAAATACACTACACAAAGAAAACCATGAGACACCAGGTATACGTGGTTCACCCCAGGGTGGGGCTACGTCCACAAACCGCTTCACCTCTTTATTATTCGTCAAAATATTACATCCAGTCACTCCTGTGCACTAAGCCATAGAGTCAAACTTCGCACAAGATAGGAGATAGGCACACTAAGCACTAGATCCTCCTTCTTCACCTTCCAAAACTAGGTCAAATACATAGAACCAAAATCTCTTCTCATGGCACTTAGCACCTTCTACAAAATCACAGTCGAGCACAAAGCCTCGACCACATACATTCCCTTGCACAAAGCACTTTTGTTTCACACTGGACTACCTGAACTACAATACATTCCTCTTATTTATACTTTACAAAATCTTACAATAGGGCCTAAACATGGGGAGAACCCATGGGCCGACATCCCATAAACCCATTAAAAAACCCTAGAGGAACCCTTGTTGGGTCCACATAACCCTTAAAGTAGGTGAGATCTGCGATCTCAACTCTACCTCAGCGCTCCTGCTTCGATTAGTGTGTCGAAGTCCAAAAGTGGGCCAAAACTGACCAAAGTTTCCCCAAAACTTGGTTGAGGGCCAACAAGCCCCCAACACTCACCCGTGACTCATCTTGAGTCACTCAGGTTTGGACAATGTTACTTCAAAATCCTTGAGCTTAACTCAAGCTTCCTCGACTTGCTGCCTTGCCTGATCCTCCTGCTCAACAAGCTCCTGGACTATCTTCTTTGTAACAGGCCCTTCCAGGTGTTGTTCTACTGCTACAACTACTTGATCTAACTATGAACCCTGGTTGTCGATCTCCTCGAACACCTTGCAAGCTTCGTCCTGCACAGTTTGTAACTTATGTGTTACTTCCATCACCTTACCCTGGAGGGAAGTGATATGTTGTTGTACTGTGCGTTGCTCTTGGGATCTCTTCATCCTTTCCACTATTGTGAGCAACTTCATCTACGCCTGCAATGAGAATGCTTGTTGTTGCACCTCTTGTCACTGAGCTTCTAGCTTCTTTAACTCTGGATTCTCGGTGAGGTGTTCATACATTTGGGTGCTTATGTCACTCAATATTTTACATGCCAAGGAAAGGGATCTTATACTTGCTACTTTATTATTGGCAGTCTCCTCCCTCTGGTCACGCACCTCCTGCGGGGTGCTCGACACTGCTCGGGCCTCCAGTTCAACTATCCTAGCCTGAAACTGTTGGAGGGTCTTTGCGATCTTCGCTACTTGAGCTCCGACAGGCTCTTGCTCCTCCTGTACCATGCTTGGCATAGTGTGACACACTTTACTTACTGCTTCTTTGACCACAGCCTGCTCTACAAGCATCTGCTCTTTTTATTTTTGTAGCTGGGTTTCACCAACTCTCTTTTCCTCTTGAAGCTTTGCATGAAGCTCTGTTTTCTCACTTTCATAGGTAGATACATTTTCATGTTCTTTTCGTAGTTATATTAGGACTTCATCTTTCTCCTTTTGCTAGGCTTCTGCAGCCTTCTCCTTCTCTTCCTGAACTCTCTGTAACCGAGCTTTTGTTTCATCAACAAGCCTTCTTAGTTGGGTTTCTCTTTCAACAGTCATTTCTCTATGTTCCTTCATGTATGCCTTCAAACCTACCTCTAATACTTCGACCTAACCTAGAGGTACTCCTTTAAGGTTAACCTCAACATCCAAGTTGGGGCTAGCTTGTAATGCTGCGGGGGTGGGAAACTTGATGTTATACTTGGGGAGGGTGATCCAAATCCCTGGTTCACCCTACAGAGTTGGTTCGTCCTCCGCGGTCTGTGATGAGGAAGGCACAATAGGCACCACGCGGACCAAGAAAACAACCTGTTGCACTTCCTTCAACTCGCTCTCAATCTTTTCATACAACTTTGCCTGTTTCTCTTCGTATATTTGCAGCATGTCTTCAGAGGTGTCCTCCATAGCTCTATGGACCAGACTAATGTCATCGTCAGTGAGAGTGGCTTCTAATTGTGGCTTATTGGCCCACGTATTCTTCCTGGTTGAAGGTTTATTTGGAGTAACTTTCTTCTTCTATGGGGTCACTATCACAATAGGGGGATCTTCATGTGGAGGAGTGGTAGCTTCGCCTCCTCCTTTCTCTTCTTCTACTTCATCTCCTCCTTCATGTCCTTTTGCTTCGTCTTCTCCTCCTCCTGGCGAGCCAGACCTGTTATCTCCATAGTTTTCCTCTTTGTCCTCTTCATCACTCTCTATGTCCTGGACTTCAACCTACTTTTTCTGCTTCTTCGTCCCACTACATTGTCCGACATGTTCAGCTCGTGTAACCATCGGTCTTCCTATAGTGTCAGTGTCGGATAAATATGCATCAGCGACAGGTGCAAGAAATTATTTTGGCCATTCCTTTATTATATGTTCCATATCTTCATCTGAGAGCTTATAGTATGACTGTAAGATTTCTTGGTGCTCGTCTCTTCACTCGATGATGTAAATGAAGTGGGGATTAGCATGGAAATTCGCAATGGGTCAGTATTGATGCAGGGTACATGGTGTCATACGAGAGAATGCTTCAATGGTGACTTTCAACTTCTAATAATACTTGTGAAACACGACATTAGACCACCACTGCTTCATCATGTCATTGGCATACCACAGGGTGAAAAACTGAGTGGCCAGGGGCTTTGTGGGTTTGATCTCTAGGAAAGTAGCTCCTTCAGGCATCTATCAAGCCACAAATGCGACCAAGATGATCAACCAACTGTAATGGAACTCATATCCTAAGTCATGGGCTTCATGAAAATCCTTTTATATCTCATTGACGAGGTAGTTCACCCAATTCATCTTCATTCCCTCCACACAATTTCCTGTGAGGTCCACCACGAACCCGGTGACCTGTGTGGGGCGGTTCTTCCTCACTAGCTTTCCAGCTAAGAGTTAACAAGCAAGGTGCACTGTGCCATCTTGTATGGAGGCTACCTTGTAACCTCGCTTTCCCTTCTCTACCTCTCCATAAGATTCTTTGATGCGTTGTGCTAACGAGCGGTTTGAGGTCTTCCCTGGATAGAACTATTGTGGGTCAGGACCATTCAATATTAAACTTGTGATCCGGTGGATTAGTGCTAGATCCATAGTAATTCTTCTGTCGATCCATATCCTTCATGATAACATGACAGAAGGAGTTTAACACAAGCGTTAACCTCCTGGTGGCGGCCAAAATGGGGAATCTTCATTACGTTCAACACGGTTGACTGTGCCAACTCCTTAATCCATGGTTGTGGGATGAGGCATCTTTTCTTTCTGGTTGTCTTCGTCAAGTAACGGTGAGGAGCTAACATGGCATAGTTCTTCCGGTCTCCTAATTTGAAGTCATTATGCTTCAACAGCGGGATCTGCCCTAGCTGACTCCCGACAACGAAACCATTTGTTGGCACAGGGGCAGACCCAGGGTTCAACGCTTAACAACGCACCAACAAAAACCTGACTACCGACCCTTTCGACAACACCTACGAAGCATGAGAAGTCTCACTTGAGGTAGAAGCAGGGGGGTTTACAGGATGTAGGTCTCTTTAACCAGGTTGGGACACGAATCTGTGATAAGAGCACTTCACAGAATATTTCGTTAACGCTTAGGTAGTGAACATGCATTATTTTATTAACATCATTAACATCATAGAGCATAATCAAAGACAGATAAGCACAGTAATAAAAAATGATTATGTAACCTGAGCACTTAGTACTTAGCACTGTAAGTTAAATCTAACATTCATTTACCCTTAATCATAAGTAAAATACTTAAGCAACAAACTATACATTCATTACACATCATAATCAAAGAACTAAGCAAATGCATAACAAAAAATACACTACACAAAGCAAACCATGAGACACTAGATATACATGGTTCACCCCAGGGTGGGGCTACGTCCACAAACCGCTTCGCCTCTTTATTATTCACCAAAATATTACATCCAGTCACTCATGTGCACTAAGCCACAGAGTCGAACTTAACACAAGACATGATATTTGCGCACTAAGCACTAGATCCTCCTTCTTCACCTTCCAAAACAAGGTCAAATACACAGAGCTAAAATCTCTTCTCATGTCACTTAGCACCTTCTACAAAATCACAGCCGAGCACAAAGCCTTGACCACATACATTCCCTTGCACAAAGAGCTTTTGTTTCACACATAACTACTTGAACTATAATGCATTCATCTTATTTATACTTTACAAAATCTTACAATAGGGCCTAAACATGGGGAGAACCCATGGGCCAACATCCCATAAACCCATTCCAAAACCCTAGAGGACCCCTTACTGGGTCCACATAACCCTCAAAATAGGTGAGATCCACAATCTCAACTCTGCATGGGCGCTCCTGCTTCGATCAACGTGTCAAAGTCCAAAAGTGGGCCAAAACTGACCAAAGTTTCCCCAAAACTTGGTCGAGGGCCAACATGTGTGTTGGGTCTATCATATGGGACAATGCATATATGTGTCAGTTGGGTCTATCATATGGGACAATGCATATGTGTGTTGGGTATATATGGATGTTGGAAGAGGGAAATAGAGGGATTTTTGGTAGTCGGAAGTGGAAGGTCAGTGTGAGAGAGCCAAGGAGGATCAGTGGAGCTCGGGGCGATGTTTCTAGTTGGCATAAACTTAATGCAGGTAAATTCTTCCACTACACCATGCAAGTCTTGGTTACTCAATCATAATACTTTGCTTTTGTTTCTATTGTGAATTTGCAAGCCAAAGAGAAGAATTGTTGTCTTAGTTTCTAGTTATTATTGTTGATATATAAAGAGTCTTCCTCTAGAAGCCATTGTTGGGGGCGTTTAGGCTGTGGTTGGTGAAGAGTATATCCATTGCAATCATTGATAATACAAATATCAAGGAGGGTCGGAAATTTTTACGTAGGCACGAGGAGGTCACACAAACTAACAACACGACACTCATGCTTATCTCATCCAAGATGACAAATATGGAGCAGGCCAATACCACGCACAACAGAAATTTCATGACCCTCATATTACTCTAGAAGCAAAGGATTGACTCCCTGGGAGTGGAATGTAACAAGTTGTGCACTCTGGTAGCATCTTCACGACTAGGAGCGCTCTCCTTGGCCTCCAACAGCCTGAGTTCTAGCAATTCTTGGCCACATGGCATGAGGAAGGATGAGACAGTTAGTCAAATCAAGGACCCCATGAAAATTCAGAAACAAATTCTTCCTCATTCTAAAAGGAGGCAAGAAGTATAGGGCAGTGTTCATCCTTAATGTTGTGAATGTTTTTTTAGAATTACATGTTTTTTGGGACAGTATGTTAAACATGTTACTTGTGCAATTAGGCGGAAATATGGTTTGGAAACTCTATTAAAAGATAGTATAGTACGTTTAGAAAATAGTACATGCGCAGAGACTTTTGCAAATTTTAATATATATAAATGGGCGTTGGCTAGTTGTTCTAAGGAATGGTTTTTTTCGCTGGAATCCGACGATACAAATTTACATGAATCACTATTTCTTGTTGTTCAAAATCCATTTTTTAATGTAGAAATGGATTCAGCATGCTGAAAAACTCCCAGGGCACTCAGATTCTACAGAAACAATCATTCAAATCTACGAACCCAATAATTTTTCGTCGGATTTCGGGCAAATATCCCTGGAAAAAAATCATAATTTCATAGAATCTTTAGCCTACGGCTACATAAATGTCGTGGTCTTGGAGAAACCCCTTTTAATATATAAAAATCCTATTTTTTGTTTAGTAAAAAAAATGGATAAGGTGAAGAATGATATTATATTAGACATTATATTATTATAATAATTTGGTTTAGTAAATTTTAAGATTTAATTAATATTATATTTTTTTAATTTATCCATTTTTACAATTTAAATTATTGAAAATAATTATAATTTTTAAATTTTTTTTTGTAAGTGAGTGTAAGAAGTTGTATTACTACAAAAGGATTATGATACAAAAAAGGGGGGGGGCTCTTGGTCTGCCTAGTAGGAAACCAGATCAGGGGTTCCCGAGTTGCGCTTACTGATATATGCGAGGGGTGGGACTGGTTTTCCACCAGGGGAAACCGGGCCAGTCCCACCATAACCAGTTTGAAAAGGAAAAGAAACACAGACTTAAAAGAAAAACATATGCTACGTCAACCTATTAAGCCTGAGAGGGTAGTGGCCGAACTAACCATTCGACTAACCATTCACTAGTCCAGGACAATGATGTTTTTCTCCCCGCCATCCGCCTCGCTCTTGTTATCCTCCTTCTAGGGGATCGTACGAGTCTTACTGATGTGGTCTGGTGCACCGTGTCCATCGGTTGGTGTGATATCCATGTGCTGTACATAGCACAGATAGAGGTGAAATTGAGCAACCAACCACTCCAGATTGGATTTCTGGTCCTTCTCGACCTCAATTAACAGTTTGGTAATAGTTTCCAAACTGTTGAGGTGACTCAGGCTTTCTTCCAGCATTTTCTTGAGTTCCTTGTTATCCTCTCATCTTGCGTCTTCTATTTCCAAACTCACTTTATCGATCATCATCTTAATTAGCCACACCATCTCCACTATTTTATGGTAGAGGGTTTCCCTGGGCTCCGTGGCCCCTGTATCAGTTACCCAGTCCGCTTCATGTGTCAATGCATCCCATGCTTTTCCTTTGCGTTTTTATTTTATTTCATTTTCCCAATGGATAATGGTCTCTTTTCCTTTCGGTGCTACCAAAGTTTGGAAGGTGCCCTATGCATCTTTTGCCGCCTGCTCCATTCTTGACACCTGTCATGGACTATTCGAGACTTCCTTTCCAAGGGGGTTCCTCTTCCTGTACGTTCGCTTCATTTGCACCATCCCTCTTGGTTTGTCGTAGCTCCTTTGTTGGTTATTCATCATGTACCTCGCCTCACAGGGATTCTTCCTTTCCATGTCCTTGTATATGTGGTAGTCCCTGTTGTTGTGCTCCTTCTGTTTGTGGCTATTTCTTTTGTCGTTCCTCTTATTGAGCTTCTCCTGCTGCGAGCTTGTTTTTCCAATCATGGATTGCCCATAGTGGTAATCACTCCTGGTCTTTATTCCTGTTGCAGCTCATATGATCATGATGACTCACCCTTTATCCTTGTACGGGTCCCTACCACTACTCGTTTGAGATCTTATTGTGTTGCTCTTTGTATCTGTACTTTGGCATGGAGGATCGGTTCTGGACCATGTTACTCCCTCATGCCTTATGCCATTCGTTACATGCGGTTTGTCGTCTGTACTTTCCCTCGTGCTTTCCCTTCTCCTCTTTCTGTCACAAGGGTCTTGTTGTCGTACTCTCGCCTTTTGTTTATGTTGATCCTGCATGGTGATTGGTGATCAAGTGTTCGGAAATCATATCTTGCCTAGGTTTTGCATGCCTGTCGTTGGGCCTTGCGTTGCCCTTCTCGATGTGACCTTCCTTGCTTAAAATCCCTTCACGTTCTTTTTTCGCTAGGTGGATGCAGTTTGTTCTGAGTTGACCATTCGGTATGTTGATCTAGGTAGTGTCTAGTTCCAGACCTTCCTTATCTACCCCCTTGTTGACTAGTCTGTCCATCGAGCCATTCGTTGACTTGTGAACCCAACACAACTCCAATGTGTTCAGATTTTTCAAATGCTCCTGGATTTTCTGTAGGGAGAGGGCTAGGCGCCAGTGTCTCTGAACCTTTCCCACTCTGGTTCCATTCTAGAGTCTCTTTGTTGTGTTGATGACCAGGGTGGAATCACCTTCCATGATTTTTTTTGTCATCCTTTCGTGCCTTAGGATTTCAAGACCAAGCTCGAGGGCTCCAAATTCCACTATGTTGTTGGTTCAGTTTCGCATACTCCCAGTGTACAGCCGGATGATGTTACCACCACTGTCTTTGATCAGCCCCTCCCATCCTTGCCACTCCTGGGTTACCTTTTGCCGCCCGGTAAAAATTTAATTTGAGGGACCCCAATGAGGGTGCGGGTCCAGTTGCAGTCTCCTATTTGGAGTTATGACTCCCGTGCAATCGTTGTGATGTTGCATCCATATTTTAGGTAAAAAAAATCCAGGATGCGAGCGTCCTAGTCAGTGAGTTACATTTTTTCCTTCTTGCAGTTGCGACTCTGCATCGTTTCTCGTATTTATGAGATTATTGCCTCCTTGAGATTTCTTTTTGGTAGGATTTCATTTATGAAGATGCGTCGATTCCTTTCTTTCCATATTTCCCAGATGATCATCCTCGACGTTAGTTCCCAACAGAGGTTCACCATTTCATTTTCGTTGTAACTCTCATTCCAATTGTTGATGGTTGCATTGATGTTGCCCCAGATCCTATTGGATTGGCGATAGATGTCGGTTGCCCAATCCCATAGATTTTTTGTGTAGCTGCACTCATCGAGGAGGTGATTGGTTGTTTCCTCCTTATCTTGACAGAGGTGGCAGCGAGATGTACCTATATAACCCCTTTTCTTGAGATTTTCCTAGGTTAGAATTATGTTGTGGAGAACTAACCATTCGAACAGTTTGATAATAGTTTGGACCATTGGGGGTTGCGCCAAATATTTCCCCACTATTGCATCATGTCCTCTTGATCCTGGTCCACGATGTAATGTCGTGCTTCTTTTAAGTTGAATTCCACACCATTTTCCCTGCCCCACCTTAATTGGTTCTCGTCCTCTGAGACTGCAATTTTCCTTTTCCTCAGTTCCTCTTCCACCTCTTTCGTTAGGGTTGTGATACGGTCTCTATTTTTTGGGTTGAGTTTATCCCAGGTCCTCCATCTGTCACTATCAATTCTTTGCTTCCAACAGTGCTAGATTTTTTTTTACCTTGCACTGTCATTTCCTCTTGTAGCTCCTCCCTATCCGGATTTTCCATTCTGGGTTCCTGTTGCCACGTGTCCTCCTAGAATCTGGTTGTTTGACCATTCCCGACTTCCTCGAAGCTATGTTTATGGATCCAGTTCTTGTTGCGCCAGGCTAGATTCTAGATTGTTGATCCCTCCCTTGTGCCCATGAAATGGATTCGATCTTGATCGTTGATGTTTTGCGCATACTTGGTCTTCCATAGGTTTGTCCACAGTACTGAGTTGATCTTGACCCATCTCCACCAGAGTTTTTCCCCGTAGGCTTCATTTGTTACCTGTGGGTATTGTAACCCCGGGCCTCCTTTGGATTTTGGTCTACATACCTTCTCCCAGGATACTGGGGCTCATTTCTTTTTATTTTTCACACCTCACCATAGGAAATCTCTTTGAATGGCTCTTATCTTTTGTAGTATTCCTTTGGGAGTTGGAAACACTGACATCATATACGCTGGAATTTCTTTTAGAACCACTTTGGTGAGGATAAGCCTCCCTACTAGGTTGAGAGCTCTGTAAGTCCAATTTTTTACCCTCTCCTGCAGTTTGTTGATCACTCCTTCCCACGTTCCCATTTTGCATCCTCTGTCTGTCAGGGGGATTCCCAAGTATTTTGTTGGGAGCGTTTTGTGTTCAAACCCCAGAATGTTGGCCGAGTTTCTTTGAATTGTAGGATTATTTTTAAAGAAGTGTTGGGCCCCAACAACTCCCCCTATATTTTTACAAAATTTAAAGGGCCCCCATTCGAATCCTGATAATTATAATGAGCTACAGAATCAACATTTTCAAATAGTTCCATTCATTGGCTTGCTTTGAGACAAACTTAATACATTCACTTTAGTATGAGACATTTATTAGAAGAGTATATGTCAAGAGTTATAAACGAGCATAAAAATCTCAATTTAAACAAAAACTTTAATTTTTATCAAATGTTTACTTTCATTTAAACTATGATTATGTGTTCATTCTTTTGCTCATTAGAAAGTTTGACTATTTTAAATAATGTGTTCAATAATTCATCAAATAATATCTTGGTTGGTTTCTCATTTTCATGAAATCATTTGGTGATATTAATTAATTAAATTCTTTTTTTTCATTTTGCATCTCATTTCAAAATAATAATAATAAAATAATTATCTATCATTTGTTTGATTTTGTGAAAAACTAAAATTAATAATTTTTCTTCATTAACTTGAAGCTTCTAGATCATATTTGAAAACAAATTATAAATAATGTTTGTTTATAAGTTATAGTTAGTTTAAATTCATTTTTTTATTTTTCTAGATTTTGTTTTATTCACAATTTTTAGGTTATTAATTTAGGTTTCTTTTTGTTTCACAGGTTTCTATTAT
>SNQJ01S0168526.1:20789-39231 GCA_010110895.2 Picea sitchensis | reverse complement strand
TTTCTTCCTCAGTGTCTTGTAGATGCTCCTTGTTATCACTCTTATTCTTTTTCTATGTGAACAAATCTTGTTTTAGACCATTTTTTGTTGCACCCAAAGCATAATCCTTTATATCCACATTCTTCAATATTTTTTTGTGAGATTTTGATGCGTTGAGCAAAGTATTGATCCTTGTTCATTGCAATAGGGCCTATGACATACATGCATCGTGGAGAGTTGAATCCATTACTTGATGAAATTTCCCAAATTTCCCCCCCCCCACGAAATAAATGACCACATGATAATGCATTTGATATTTCATGTTTGTATTTTGAATGATGTGGGACAAGTAGCAAAAACTAAAACTAGTGAGGAGTTAGTGCAAAAGTTTTCTTGTATATGGCCTTTAAAAAGAGGGAAACGGATTCCACTCTCCTATTTTTTATTTGATCTCTTGGTTGTTGAGAGCACTCACATTGGAGAACATGCTTTGGTTTTTAGCCTTGTTATACATTGTTGAATCTTACCATTAATGAAAGATGATTAGAAATGAAAAATGGGGGGATTTGTTTGCATGATAGGTATTAGTCTTATCTCTTTGGGGAGTTGTAGGAATAAATTAGTGARAGGATTCATAGTTATGGAGAATGTTCGATATCATGGGAAGGAAGGACCACTTGGGATTGATTGTTCTAACATTGTTATGTGTGATATTTGAATCCAACGAGATTCCTTGGACTTGTGTATTGGGTTGATTTTATTTAGCCAACAATTATTTCTACTATGTGTCACTAGTGATTCACTCATATTTTGTGGAGTTGGGAAAGACAGAGGTTTTTCCCTTGTCACATGGAACCCTCATGGTAGGGGTAACTTTGCATCATATGAACCTATTTTTAAGAGGTACTTCTTTAAGGAAATTTGTGTCTAGTTCAAAACCCTATTTGGGTGTGGCTATAAATATTTCCTTGTAAATGTAAGAGGCATTTCACAAAAAAAATGTTTCTTTAAGGGAATTCATAATATCTCACTCATTTCCATTCATATCATGCTTAATATCCTTTTTCAAATGCTCACCTTGTTCCTTTTGTTTTCTGGTTGCTATTGTTGTTGTGGGTGTTACACATAAAAAATGCTCACTTTGATAGTGTCACAAGTATCGTCATTACAAAGGTCGCAAGTGTCGCATTTTTCTCACAAGGTCGCAAGTGTCGCATGTTTCTCACAAGTGTCGCAAGCATCAAAGAAAGCATGCTGCCATGATGCCTATGTCGTGCCTATAATGACATGAGAAGGACACTTGAAACACCTCAAACATTTGATTTGGAAGAGGAGAAATGAGTCAGCATGCTTACAAACCTTTTGCCATCTAAAAGCACCTCAAAAACTAAGTTTTTGGAGGGGAGCGCTCCCCTATACCTCTTCTGGGAGTGCTGGCACTCCCCCTTACACTGTATGGGAGCGTTATAAAGCTCTTTGGCCCTTCTGTAGGAGTGCTCCTACCCTCAGGAATGTTGGCGCTACCCTAAATCCTACTAGGGAGCGCTATAGCGCTCTGAGTGCCCTTTTGAGGGAGCGCTACCTATTTTAGGCAACGATTGAGTTGTTGAGGTGAATGGGGGAAGGATATTTTCATTCTTAGAAGGCAGTTGAGCTCGAATCCCTAGTCCAACTATGATCTTAGGGCAGAGCCTCAACTAAAGGAGGAAAATCCTCACCTTCCCCAAGGATATCTCAAGTTATTGAGCCTCTCCAAGGCTATATAAGCAAGCTTTCTAATGGTGAAAGGGGACTAGAAAAGGGAGAATCACACCAAACTTATGATCTTATAAGTGGTGATGAAACAGAGATAATTTGGAAGAAAGAGACCTATGATCTTATAGGGAGAAATTAGTGAAGCTATCATCATTCAGATCGTGGATCTTTTGAGCAATGGGTAGACAAAGAGGACTTGACGAAACTGTTGCAATCCATCTACGGCTGTAGGCAATGTTTTGTCCTCATTAATATAATTTTCTTGGCCTGTTTATTTCTAATTTGTGTTCAATCTCACATGAATTTGTCTCTTTAGTAGATAGACCTATTTTGGACTAATCTTGATAGATTAGGAAGTAGTCGTACTTTGTTTGTCTACAGGGCTTATCGAGGAGCGAAAGATTGGAGCTCAACTCGGAGCGTGCAGGGACAAACACCGGTAAAAGGTACCTCTTTTCTCCTTCCTTCTCACACACTAGTCCACCCAGATCTAAAAGAAAGTTAGTGACCATGATAAGCACTTTCTGTCTTAGAGTTAAGAGTCTATCTCTTTGAGGCGATCTACCTATTCGCAGGGGGATTTTCCTTCAACAGAAACTGGCGACCATACTAGGGAATCGAATCGAAACTTTTGGTTTTGATTTTTCCTCATAGACCTTGTCTTAATATTTGATTGATGTCAGACCTTGTTCACCCCTTCATATCTGATTGCATTTTCTGATTGACACTCTTTACCCCATCATACTCAGCCTGATTGTCAAATTCCATTGAAATTTTGGGTTTTTTGGACTTTTTGTGAGTTTTTTTAGCCTGGCGCCCCCCTGCCCATGTTAGAAGAGTGATAAAACTCCCTTAAAGTGTTGGACAGAGATTTATAACTCTCTGGTGGCCCTTATACCAGAGCGCCAACCCTCGTTTGCCCAAAATATCTTCAAAATTTCCATTTTTTGGAGGTCCAGACCCTGTTTCTTCACTTGCTGAGCTGCTTTAAGATTCATGATCCTTCCTTTGACCTTTGGCATGCTTACTCCTGAGATGTAAACACCGTTTTGTTCATATTTTATTCCCTTCTTCATTCTTTTTGAGTTTTCGCTGTTGAGAGCTTGAAATCGATCCACTACTTTTTTCCTCTCCTATCCGACTGAGCGGGAACTCCGGTGAAGAACATCTAAAGTATGTGACTCTTCTCACTTGGTTTTTTGAAGGTCATTTTTCTTTGAACACTTCATTTTTGTGTGAATTGTTTGGTTTTTTCATTGTTATTTTTGTTCCCTATTTGCTTCTTGCTTCAATCACAGTAAGAGGGTGTCTGTTGTGTATGCGAAATCTGATCATACTTGTCTGAATCTCCTCGATCTGAAAAGGTAGTTGATAGGAGAAGTTTTTCACATTGACTTAGTTATCATTTTCATACAAATGGAAAAGTTACATTTTAGTGCTTGATTTGCATATTAGAAGGCATTTTTTGAAAAGGTTTTAGCGTTGCACCGGATTCGATTGAGAACCAATTGATAGAGGATTTTTCATATTAGTGTTTGAAAGTGAAAATGAATCCTTCTCTTTCCCTTAAATAGGTGTTCATTGAAAAGAAATGACTGCTTATCATATTTCATGCATATTTTTGGGCATTGAGTCATCATTCCATTAGTTTCCCTTTCGTACACCCTTTGAGTAAATAACAACTATTAAATGAATGCTAATTAAAAATTATCTAGAACATTTTTGTTTTTAGGATCTTCCACCAATAGTAGACTAAGGTTAGCACTTTGGATTAGGTTGTAAGTGTAACTCTCCAAAGTTAACAAAACAAACATTAGCATCCTGAGCTAGGGAGTGTCAAATCCAATTATTGTATAAGTCTGCCTGGGATCCCCCTCTCACACAGGGGTTACACACGAGGTCGCACTCGAGAAAGCTACAGATATTATCCCTCTGTAGTTTGACTGATTGTAGTAGTCAGATCGTATTATGGGGATCGCTTAAAGGTATACCCACAATGTTGAGTGGAAGCCTTTCAAGTTGATTTTGAGCTAGATACCCTGCCTGTACATTCGGACTAGACTGTCGACTGTACCCGCCCAGGCGATGACTGTGAATTGGTAACCTTAGTGGCCATAATATTTAGGGTCTTACACAAGGTGACAGTGAAGGGAAGTCTCACTGTAACTGGAGAAGACATTGGTCAAACTCACTCAAGCTCCTTGGAGGGTAAATCCACAATTACTGCGTGGAAGCTTGCACCAAGGCATAAGTCCGTTAAGCAGGTCACCATTGTAACTGTTCCACCATATCCCGGCCCCTTCTAAACTTGATCACACGACCTTGGATTTCATCACCAACCAGTACTGTCATCGAGAGAATTTTTGTCTGCTTGGTTGATTCCTAGATTTCTTAGCGCATGCTGTTTCTTTTTGTTAGTTGGCCCTAGATTTTCGGTGTGATCTGTTATTCTCCACAATTGATCCCATAGACGATAAAGGTCTTCGCCGATCACATAGGATGAAAGGGCTGCCTTCGGAAGGCTATCAACCCTTACCTTCTAACCCTCCAGAAGACAACTACCGTAGAGAGGTAGAAAATCCATCTGATGTCGGAAGTGTTATTGCTCCCCGTTAGATAACCCAGAAGACACTTTGGGCACGGTTGAAAATCCCACCACACCTGTGTCAGTAAATCCTCTCGAACCACTTTTGTTTCGTTTAGACTCCCTTGGGAATGTCATAGACAAATAAGTCCCACGATTACCAGAGAGGGTCTTTATCGAAACATATATGGGATCCACGGAACCACTCTTTGGTGATGAGTATAGGACTCCTATTCATCCTAGCACCGCAGTAGCAACCAATCCAATGCCTGCTCATTCTGTATGGAGGACTTCATCGGGACACGATCTCTATTAACATTTTGAATCTATTCGACAACCCTTTCATCCTCATGACCCTCTTAGTGAAACAGGACCATCCGGTCAAACCATGAATAACCTAGTTGATCAAGTTATTCACTCTACTGTCACACCAGCACAAGTCCATCCTAATGCTGGACTCATCACCTCTACTCTTCCCCAAAGCGCTTCAATCTCTACCCCTATTTCTACAAGTCTTTACTCTACAACTCTGCATGTTCCACATGATCCTGCTAGGACATCTTCTCAGCTGGATTTCTGCCCGACCGATGCTCGCGCTCCTGCTACCAACAATATTCCTTTCTTGGGAGACCACAAGATCACGTATGAAAGCATTGGTGTTGGCCTCATGGGTACCTTCCCTACACCACTTCCACCGACTACACATCATATTTCCAGCGTCGATATGATTTCGACCGCGGCTTATCAATCTTTGGAATCATCTGACCCTTGGATTGTACCTTATCCTTTGGAATTCGATGCACTAAGTGACACCATCCCACTTAGTCCAGCTGAAACGTCATACATTTCTACCCAATCCATTTCTCCCTCGTTAGATGACCAACATCTATTGGTGCCTGACATTTCCTCGATGCAATCATGGTTGTGTTCCTTGTCATTTGTGATCAACTACATTTCCCCAATTTTTCCTTCATATGAATCTATTCCGGAAATGTTTCGCATTGATAAGTTACCTCGGGATAATAACTGTCACCGATCCTCTTTTCTTCCCCCTCGTGAAGAAATTCGGGCAGATATATAGTCTATCTACCCTCTCGGTGTTGATTTTTCATCATCTTCCATGCTTTCAACTTCTGACGATTTGGATCCAGTAGTGGACATGGTGATTTCTTCAGTAGGATTATTGGAGCCTAATCTCCTTGCTCTTATCGTGGTCCTCGATATGTGTTCCTTCTCGAGTGATTATCTTCCATCCAGCGAAGATATCCTGGAGGCCATGACCATGTTTTATCCATTGACATGATACCCTTCCAGAGTATTATCCTCTTGGAAGCCCTGATCCGGACGAAACTACGAGCATAGTTTCTCTTCTCTGTGGCAAGCTCGTTAAAAAATGAAACAGAGGTCCTAATCATAGTTCTTTTCCTGTGTCAATCTCATTAAAAAAATGAAATATTCACATCTCTTGAACCTTCTTTTCATCCACCCTTCTCCTTTTTCTCGTCTCCTAGAGAAATTGGTGATGACCTCAAATCCGGTGGATGAATCGAAGCTTGGAGGGCATGTCTCCAACCTTTGATGATCATTCTGGAGTTAAGACACTAGATTTCAAGATGGGGGCATACCGAGCTTAGTCTTTGTTCTTTCTCATGCTCGTAAATACATGAGAATGCATCCAGGTAGACTTTTATCTCTTTTTCGGACCTGTATGGATACACGAAAAAGGAACCCCCTGGAGTCTTCTTCAAGATCTTTTCAGACTCTCTAAACATGAAAATATTGTCGAGTGATCTTGCTTCCTTTCCCACTCATTAAAAGGTTTGAAATGGCGTCCTTCGAGTGATAATTTATCTCTTTTTCGACCTCGTGAGACTAACCTTACGAAAACGGACAACATTGGAGTCATCCTTAAGTTCTTTTCAGACTCTCTAAAGATGAAAATATTACCGAGCGACCTTGTTCTTTTCACGCCTATTAAAGTATTTGAAGAAAACGTCTATTGAGCGATAGTTTATCTCTTTTTCGGTCTCATCAGACTACTTTACGAAAAAGGAACTGAGAGAGTTCTCTTTTAAGTGTTTTTCCAGACTTTATAATCATGAAAAAAATTCGAGTTTTCTGTCTTTGGACTCGCTAAACAAAACATCGACAGGCCCATATGGGACCGAACCCTTACTTCTTCCAGTTCGTTAAACAAAGGAAGAGAAACTTACCAAAGGTGAGTTTTATTGAGCATGTGTTACCCTCCTCGAGCTCGTTAAATAAAAAAGAGGTACTCGTCTATCTGGATGGGGGAAAAATTTAAAGAAGCAAGCCAAGCAGTTTCTTGAGAACATTACCAAGTAATTCTTAGAGTCACCCTTGAACATGGCACTTTGTATTTTGAATGCATTATAATCCACTGAACATTTGCACTGAGCCAATCCTTTGAGTTTATTTCACTCCTCTGGGTCACCCGACGTAGGTCACAGCATCCACTGCATCATCAAGTTTTGTTCCATGTCATGTTTCTACTCTCGTGCCTCATTGTTCAAGGGAAGTATCCACCTCGAGAGTCAGTCATCACAAATATCTTGTCTCAATACCCGTGTCAGTCCATGTTAATTTGATCTTCCAATTACATCTCCATGTTCATTTAGTGTCATTGATGGGGGATACGTCAAGGCCCTCCTTCGACAAGCCTATTCCTGTCGACTTCAACACATTATCCAGGAATTAGACTTAGAAACCAGTTAGTACTTTGGGACCTACATGCCTCAATGGAAGGTCTCCTCACATCCGATAGCAGGTTTACATCATTGACCTCTGATCGGATGATTCCACAAATGTTTGACTCCAGCTCATCCATTCACATTTGTTGGAATGTAATAGGGTACCTTGAGAATCATCGACATTAATGGTGATCTCCCTCATGCTTGTTAATGGTTTACATCATTGACTGGTAATCAAGTGGTTTCTGCCATGTTTGACATCAAGACATCTATTCACATGGTTAGATTCGTACTACATTGGGATCGGTAAGAATACCCTGGGGTGAATGATCACTTTGATATGTACTTTTCCCAGGTTGCGATGGAGTTTCTCTTGAATAATGACACATATATTGTGACATAGATCCACTTTGTATTGGTTGTGGCTATGTCTTGTCATCTCGTAGATCCACTGTGCATTTTTCATGGCTACGATCAGTTCAGGTCATCAGAGTATAGATCCACACTGTATCCTTGGTGGATATACCTATTTATCAATACAATTATGGATCTGCAATGTATTTTATGGCAGCCATATCTTGCAAGTCTTGATCACCCAAGCATAGGCATGCCTGCCTTGGGTTTGAAATATGTCAAAATATTTGTTGGATGTTTGTGTGCAACTTTTGTCAGATTCTCTGTGTCTATACCCTTGCTTGAAAGTCTACAAAGCATTTCAGTTATCAATTCCTGTCTTCTAACTTCATACTTTGGGGGGAAATCTATTACACATAAAAAATGCTCACTTTGATAGTGTCGCAAGTGTCGTCATTACAAAGGTCGCAAGTGTCTCATTTTTCTCACAAGGTTGCAAGTGTCCCATGTTGCTCACAAGTGTTGCAAGTGTCAAAGAAAGCATGCTTCCATGATGCCTATGTCATGCCTATAATGACATGAGAAGGACACTTGAAACACCTCAAACATTTGATTTGGAAGAGGATAAATGAGTCAGCAGGCTTACAAACCTTTTGCCATCTGAAAGCACCTCAAAAATTGAGTTTTTGGAGGGGAGCGCTCCCCTATACCTCTTCTGGGAGTGCTGGTGCTCCCCCTTACACTATCTGGGAGTGTTATAAATATCTATGGCCCTTCTGCAGGAGCGCTCCTACCCTCAGGAGCGTTGGTGCTCCCCTAAAGCCTACTAGGGAGCGCTATAGCGCTCTGAGTGCCCTTTTGAGGGAGAGCTACCTATTTTAGGCAACAATTGAGTTGTTGAGGTGAATGGGGGAAGGATCTTTTCATTCTTAGAAGGTAGTTGAGCTCGAATCCCTAGTCCATCCATGATCTTAGGGAATATCCTCAACTGAAGGAGGAAAATCCTCACCTTCCCCAAGGATATCTCAAGTTGTTGAGCCTCTCCAAGGCTATAGAAGCAATCTTTCTAATGGTGAAAGGGCACTGGAAAAGGGAGAATCACACCAAACTTATGATCTTATAAGTGGTGCTGAAACAGAGATAATTTGGAAGCAAGAGACCTATGATCTCATAGGGAGCAATCAGTGAAGCTATCATCATTCAGATCATGGATCTTTTGAGCAAGGGGTAGATAAAGAGGACTTGACGAAACTGTTGCAATCCATCTACGGCTGTAAGCAATGTTTTGTCCTCATTAATATAATTTGCNGGCTGTAAGCAATGTTTTGTCCTCATTAATATAATTTGCTTGGCCTGTTTCTTTCTAATTCATGTTCAATCTCACATGAATTTGTCTCTCTAGTAGATAGACCTATTTCAGACTAATCTTGATAGAGTAGGAAGTAGTCGTACTTTGTTTGTCTATAGGGCTTATCGGAGGAGCGAAAGATTGGAGCTCAACTCAGAGTGTGCAGGGAAAAACACCAGTAAAAGGTACTTCTTTTCTCCTTCTTTCTTGCACACTAGTCCACCTAGATCTAAAAGGAAGTCAGTGACCATGATAAGCACTTTCTGTCTTAGAGTTAAGAGTATAGCTCTTTGAGGCGATCTACCTGTCCGCAGGGAGATTTTCCTTCAACAGTGGGTGCCATGATAAGGTTAGTTGTGCATGAAGAGTGGGTCTAGAGGTCTAACCAAGATCAAGGGACATCAACAATGACCTTCTACCTTAAATGATGCTTCTTAATAAAAAACACCTAAAATTCAAAAAACACTGCATCTCTTGGGTATCTTTTGACTATGAGTGGTCTACTAGGGGACATTACGATGATTTGAGTAACATTAATGGATATTTGCATCTTGATAATGGTCAAGAAAGTATAATAAGGTCCTTAGGCGTTCAATAAATCTTATCAATCTCAAACATGGTGACAGATATATTAAAACATCACCTAAGACCTTTTTTATGGTATATCTAGCCTCTAAGTGGGATATGGTCGCCATTAATTGGTTTTAGGAATTAGCGATGGATATAGAGGCCTAAACCACAATTGAAAAGATAAATAAGGGTGTGACTCAAGAAAATGAACCACTAAGGCCTTAATAATTGTGAACAAGGACTATGACCATGACACACCCTCTCTATGGGGTCTTTGACTCCCAAGTGGTATTTTCAGTGCCATTAGCTAGTTTTGCACAAAAAGTATGGGCTTATGGGCCTTGAATATGCCCAAGAGAGGAAAATAGGTTTTAATGTTAAAGTTTTCCTTATGAAACATAGGTCTTAATGCTAACGATGATGGAACTTTTGTAAAGTTATGAATATATGTAATAAAACCACATGCACATTTTTAATTGCCATGTTCCTTGGATGTAATGGAAAGGAGCCTTTTGGGTGTTGCAAAAAATGAGGCAAAGAGGGTCAAACAATTTTCCAAGATGATTTGAATGGGGCCAAAGGAGGGCTTGAATCCCAAACCATTAGAAAGGATGTGCATAAAAGATTCAAGGGTGCAATCCAAATACCAAGAAATATGTGCTAACTTCATGAAGGTAAAATATGGAAAATTTGGAGGAATGTGAACCTCTTTCTTCATCGACACAAGGGATAAGTTCCTTTAACCACAAGATTTGAAATTATATACAAGAGAAAGTGACCAGATGCAAGAGAGGGGGATTTCCCAATTTATTGGAATGTAAAGGCCAAGCCTTGGCCATCTTTGTTTGCAATCTTCACAATTGGTGGTTTCAAGGTTTGCTTCTATTGATGTGATTAGCTCTGGTATCAACCAATTCTGGTCCTTCTCACCAATATTAGCTCTAGGATGATCAACTCCTTTACATGATGAATTCACAAGTCATTGTTGTCGTCGTGTCTAGTCCTAGTACAATTTCCTTGTAAAATTTGTATAATAAGATATTTGGAGAATGATAATTTTGAAGGTGCTAGGCCTATTCCTACACACCACGACCAGATCACCTCTCATTGAAAGTATGTGTATTTTGAACTAAAATTCATGGTGGGGCTAATGGGGCTCTTGGGAATTATAAAATAAAGGGTCAGCATGGGCACCAAATGGAAAAAAAGAGGTGTTAACTAGACCAACCCATGACAGGTAGGCACTAAATGACTAGGAACAAATCGAATACTCCACTAAATTAGGGTTTATGTTTTACATGATGATAAATTAGGGTTTATGTCCAGAAACCCTCCCATATCGTTAAGGCATGTGAATAGTCTATCCATGTCAAATTTCAATGCATTCATAAACAGTTTGAAAAAAATTCAACATTGGCCCCACAAATATATATATATGATTGATTTATCGCAAATGACCGTTTGATTCTCACACATGTCATTGTTGGTTGCTAGAGCGAATAAATGGTGGTTAGTCGCTAGAGTGACCACAGTTCATCATTAAAATGACCAACCTGGAATGTTGGTCGCTAGAGCGACCAACATTTGGACCCCCAAAAAAAAAAGTATATTTAGTACAAAAAAAGCAAAAACAAATACGACAAAATTCTAAACCGTCGTAATATTTTGTTGTAATTTGTGCCCAATGTAGTAGTGTCTGATTCCAACCGCTCCTTACCTTGAAATGTATATCGGACAGCTTGCTTCACATCGTCCTAGCTCTCAACTAAGGCTTTTTTATTAGTCCACCATCTGGGAGGGGTGTTCTGGAGGGCTAAGTCCAACATTGATATCCTTTGATCCTCCACTATCTTTTCTTCCATGTTGACCATAAAACTATCAAGTTTTGAGGTACCATCGTATATCGAGTGTTCTATGACCTCGGTCCCAACCCATCTAGTTTCTCTGATAGTTTCACATCTTCTTGAAAATCTTTCATATGAACCTTGCTGCCAACTATCAAATGTCAGTTATGAATCTTCCTCTCCCGATTGCATGCTCCTCCAACTTACTGATCCATCAGTTGTAGGATTTATGTAGTATTCTCACGTTCCTTTTGTTACGGGTTACAACTGATCTAATTATTCTCCCTCCATATTGTTTTCCATTGGCTCTATTTATGGAGGGCCTACATATGGATCCAAGGGTTAAAACAGTTTTATTCCGTCTGCCTCAAATGTCATAGTGTCTTTCTTTAGGTCAATCACCGCATAGTTTCCATAAGCCCAATCAATACCAAGTAGTGTAGGATAAGGTTACTTATCCCCCATGATTTTGATCACCTCAAAATAAGCTACAATATTCACTCCCACAACATCTATTTCCACATTCTCCAATCTTCTGATTGGGAAAATACAATATTGATTGCCCATTCTTAAGTGGATTGGGGAACATGTCAACTAGGATTTCCCTAAATCTTCCCAAGTCTTTTTAGGAAGTATGTTCACATCATATCCTAGATCTAACATAACATCCTTAATATCAAACTCATCTAGTTGGGATGCTAATATAAACTCTTTTCCAGTATGTACTTTCATTCTTTTCACTCTTTGAGTATTCTTCTCAGGGTGATTAGTCCTTATTCTAGTTTCTGGAGATTCTTCGGTTCCTAGGACTAGGTACAAGGCATTGCATAACTTTTTTGTCAGCTGGTCATTCCCAAGAATATCATAAAATAACCGAAACCAAATCTCAACTACATTTTGTCTCTGCTCAGGTTGTCTTCTCAGAACTGTGGGGTTTCGGGGTGCAGGGGGTGAAGTAGGGACTTGCGTAACTTTAGGATAACCAATAGGCTGAGGGGGTTTTTCTTGCATCTCAGGGCCAGGGATATTCTGAAATAATTCTATTGCATTTTTAAAGAATGTCTTATGTTTCATAGGATTGTACCTATCCTCCTTAGGCACTACTTTCTAGATCTAAGGTAAATTATTGGCGTCTGCACTAGTCTTTTCTCCTCCTCATGTAATGATATTAAGGTTGGGTAGTTATACTTTAATGACTCTCTTTATCTCGAAATTGATAATATTAGTTCCTCGTTGACGTACTCGATCTTCCCATTTATCAATTATTTCTGGGAAGTCTTCAGTTGTGTTCCCATTGGTTCTGCAGTGAGAGCACCATGGTTGCCTTGGGTGAGGACAATATCTAGCCATGTTTCCTTTCTCATCGTAGTTGTAGGATATACTTGGTCCTCTTCCCTCATTTCTTCCTCCTCTGAAGTCTCCTCTAGATCCACCTCCTCGACCTCTTCCCGGTCCCTAAGGGGTTTAATTCACCCTAAATGATGTTCGATCCAATATGTGGTAGATGGGAAAAACTCACAATGCACAGTATTCGGTACTATTGAATACTTATGAATAATGGGGCATTGTCTTGGCCCATGCCCATGGATTTAGAAAATATCGCAATACTCAACTGATGGTGTTGCTTGATTACCTAGAAAAGCATGATATGGACTTGGGGTATTGAACAAAAAATTCACGGATACTTACGCAACTCCTCTTGTGGATCCTGGTAAGGGTTGCATCAAATTCTAAGGAGGTCCCATTCCCCTCATCCGTGGACATTTGTTAACCAAATGTACTTATATGTAACATCTAATACACTATACTTGCGGTCGTCCTAGTTTGGGTATCATCAATTCTTGAATCTGCTCTGTAAGCGTTGATATTTGCCCTTGTATTGGTGCCAAATTTTCCTCTGTTGGGGGTCTGGTCACTCTTGGGCTCCCCAGATATCCTACCATGGCTTCAATCTTCATTGATTACTCCAAAGCATCTATCAAAGTGTCTATCCATTGTTGCGTTAACAGAATCCATGTCAGACATAGAAATCCCTAGATATACCATTCTCTTTGTAGTTCTTCATGGATCAGATGCGCTAAACTCCCTATAGCATATTTAAAATTTTGTCTATATTTGCAAGATGATTCACCTTCCCTTTGTTGAGTTTCGTGCAACTCAGATAGAGGTTGTTGTTATAACTGAGGTATCTTAAACTTCGCTATGAACTTTTTCTGTACCGGGTCAAGTGTGAACGCTTGACCTTGCACTCCTGGTACTCCTGGATCAATGGCCTTCATGCACCATTTGAAATCATGACCTCTCAAAGTAGTCTGGAACTCAACCAATTTATTCGCATCCAGAGTCCCTCTGGACCTCCAGATTGCTTTGCATAAGAACCAATGCTTCTCAACATCCTCGTCTCCCTTACCCCAGAATTTTGGGTATCGATCAATCAAACCTCCCGCGCTACTAACCATTGTTAATCTTACTACTCCTACCAAGATAAAACCTAACGGTCTTGGTTGCGATCTTCCAGGGGATCCCAATTTCCTCCCAGTATTTGTGATTCCTGGTTGTGGATGGTTGAATGATTGTAATGGAACAAGAATAGCATAAGAAGGTAGTATAGAATTTACCACTTGTATAGAAGACACTTGGGGTATGGGTGATTTGGGGTTGTTGCCACTAGCTTCAGGGCGGGTTTCTTTGATCTAGGGGGTCTCGTTCTCATCCTTTGGAGTGGTCTCTTTAGCCAGATTCCTGATATTTCCTGGCATCGGGGATAAATATTCTCTTTCTTCTTCAAGATCCATGTTAGATTGCTTTTCACGTGCTTCTACACCTTCTTCTTCTTGTCCACCCTCTTGGGGACTTCTTTCTCTTTGTTCTTCTCTCTTGTTTAATATTTGACTAGAGAATATTTCTAATGTAGGAGCATTTCCTTCAAAGTCAAAACGCAAGTGTGGAGGCAAAGGAACAATATCCAAGCAATGAAATAATTTCAAATCAGAAATTAACTCAGAATTAAATCGGGTTGTTGAGATATTTTGTAAACAACAATTTAAAAATGTAACTTGTTTGTAAAGTAGTGAAGGATTATAAGGGATTGCAGATATTGAGTGTTGACTCTTATTTGGAAATAAATATTAGTTATTGTAATAGGACATAGTAGGTAACTGCTAAGAGTTTGATAGGATAGGCTACAGACAGGACAAGAGAGATCATGGAGCCATTCCTTAGATAGTTTATTGTTGCATTGTAATAGATCCGAATGTATGAGTATTGTAAGAGATCAAAGGGATCAGTAGAATAGAGTAGAGTAGAAGAAACATTATGTAATTTTTTTTCATGAATGAATAGAAAAGAAAAATTTGTCCCAAATCCTTGGACTATGTTCATTTAACGTGTGATTGAATGACTATGATATTCTATGTGTTTGGTTATTTTCATTTTCGTTCATGTATGATTGTTTGAGAGATTGACTGTATGAGTTCGTGATGAAACTGGATGAGTTTCAATTGTTTATCTTCTGACACTCATATGCAAGGTGTGCATCTCGAAGGCAAGGAGTGCGTCAAATGGGTCTTGGAGTGACTCAGAGAAGTTTAGAGAGAGAACAAAGGGAACTTAGACTAGGTGCAAGGTGTGCACAACATATTGAAATGACCAAGTGTCGAAGAACCCGAACCAGAGTAACGCCAAGTGGGCGAGAAGAATTTATTTTCAAGAAATCCTTCGATATGTGTTATCAAAATCTTGATAACGCAAGGTGTGCGTGGGGAATAAAAATCCTTTTAATGACGAAGCTCAAAATGGATATCACTTTCCATAAAGTGTCAAAGACAACCAATAGTCAGACTTGTAGGAGGAGCAAAGGTTAGAAACCTTTGAACACTTAGAAAATATTCTAATTCACAGAGAACTCAGAAGCTCGAAAGGAGGAGCGACAATGGTCGTTGGATCACTCTACAAAAGATCAACAATTGCTCGATCAGAGTGAAGTGCACAAGACTTAGCGCTTCACACACAGGAGAGAGACAAAACTCACAAGAGTTGAGAACTGAGATTTTTGGAGCCTAAAGAGCCAGAGATCCGAAATAGAATCTCAGTCACCTGATCAATAGGAACAAATATGAACTATCAGATTGTTTAGGGAAAACTCCAAGTGTTGGATCGCCCAAGTAAATATGAGCCATCAGATACCATGAGTCTAGGAGGAGGCAAGTTTGAACTTTGAGATTTTCTAAGTGCAGAGAGTCGAAGGGCCGGAGTGAATCTGGACTGCTGGATCCAAGGGGACACATGTCGACAGGTCTAAGGATCCATAGGAAGGTGAAGGTCAAAGTGTTGAAACACCTGAAGCCTGACGAGCCGAGAGTTGTCGATATATAAGTGGAAACTTGTCAACATATCATGAGCTCCGGGAAATTTGAAGTGAGTGTTCAGTTTGAGATATGATATTGCCGAAGTGTGAAGACTCGAAGTAAAATATGTACCATGAGATCTAAGGGAGACATGGCATGAATCCGTGAACTCCGGGTAAGGTCCTAAAGTGGTTCATATCCATTGGATTTGGAGGAGACATGGCACACATATGTGAGCTCTGGGTAAAGACCTGAAGAAATCCTCGATCATTAGATCAAGAGGACACACGTCAATGGATCACAGACTTCAGATAACAGCCATTGGGAAAAATAAGTTTGAGATTTGAGATCTCAGAAGTCTGGGGACTCAAAGGAGATCTCGACTGCCAATCGAGAAGAGGGTCACAGGACTGTTGATCTAAGCTGAAAGGTCAAACATACAAAGTGGGAGAAGAACCATTGATCGAGCATAACAGGTGTCAGCAAATTGTGAGTTTCAGAATATTTGAGTAAGAAATAAAGTTGTGTTTGATATTTCAAAACCCCGAAGTATGGAATTGTGAAGGAGATCACAGTCGTTTATTGAAGGAGGTGTTATCACTAAAATTTCATCTACAAATGGTTACAGGAATCCAGAATCTCCAAACAGCTATTAATCTCACCCATGGACCAAAATTACCAAAACATCATTTCCAAAAGGTCCAAAACTATACAAACAGTTATAAAATCAGGATGCACTATGACTATACAGGGAGTGCGCGCACATGTGCCATCAAGAAATGAAGGAAAAGTGCACATGTGCATGATGCATGACTATGGACGCTGAAATCCATGCACACCTAAGAACAACACATTTATGATGTTGATCATCCTCCCACCCACTTCTGGTTCAACTTCCAATTCGATTTGACATCCAAATCTTGGTTGAATCCGGCTGGGTGGCTGGTTAAAGACCTAAAGGTGCCCCAAATAGCCCCTTGTTCACACTAAAATCTGGTTGCATAATACCTCAAATTTGTGCTGTAAAAAGAGGCCATGGGTGCACTACATCTTCAAGGAATTCATTTGTAAGGTTATGTTGCTGCTATTCTCTTGGGGAATCCTCTTTTCTCATCAAGAGAATACTAGCACCATTCCATTTGAGCTATTCACATCACCCTTTGAGTGAATTAGCTTGGGCTTCTTTCACCATTTCTTTCAAGTTTTCAAGTTGTAAGAAGAGCTCAATCTTGGGGGTCCAAGAGCCCTCCCTTGGAGGAAGAAGGGACCCAAATTTCCCCTTTCTCTTTGGTGTTTTATTTTCACTAATACAATCCTTTCCATTGGTTACATGAGTCTTATTTGTTTCTTGTTCTTATGTCCTTATGCACTATAGTTTAATTGTTTTTATCATTCCTAGTTTAATTCTTAGCTTAGTCCTTTATGATTTACTCTTATAACCCTTTCCTTTACTACTATCTTGCTTAGCTAACCCAACTAAGCTTGTAAGCACCTCTGTTTTGCTCATCTAGGTGACAAAAGAGGCGCAACAGATTGGCGACTCCACTAGGGAAAGGTATCAATTTCCTACCCCACTTGGGTTATTTTAGCTCTTCTTTTTGTTTATTTAACCTGCAAGTACCATAACCGGCCCAAGCCAACCTACAGGAAGCCAAATTCAAAGATGAGTTGAAGGAATTTCATCTGAAATTTTCTTCATGGTTGTGTGACAGTTGTGCATGGGTTTATGGGCCCACAGTCACGCATCATGTGAACGTGGGCCAAAATCATTATATTACTCAGTGCCTTCTGCACACCTATGCCCATCAACCTCTTCTAGTTCATTCATTGGCGCTCAAAGCGCCTTTGTCTAGTCTGAGACCCACGCACCTGTGCAGAAAAATACACATTGTAAGATTTTTATGATCTATGGAGGGCCCATAGCCTTCTGAAAGTTGATTCCATGCATGTTGTAATATGCACTACACTTACATTCCCTCTCCATATAAAGGAATTAGCCAAAACACATAGGCACTTAGGGGTAAAATCATAACTTTTCCTCCTTTTTGTTGTTTTTCCACATGGATGGCTTGCTTTGACTGAAGTTAAGTTGGAATCATTTCACATCACATATAAAACTTGCATTGGGACTAGAAATTGGATAACAATCGTTGAGTATGCTCTTCTCTCGCGCTTCAAAGCAACCATGAGAATCAGAAAGAGGTCGTCGGACAATTTAGTCTCCCTTAAATAGACAAAATCTTTAGGAGAGGACAATAGCCCCCTCAGGACTCCTCTTATTTTATTTTTCAAACACATCTTAAGATTGTAAGGGCCCATACATGCCCACATGCTACAAAGATAGGATAGTGTTGAAATTTGCTTTCTTAGATTAAATAACTAGGGAATTTTAAAGGTTTTGTAATGGGCCCATACATGCCCACATATTGACAATCTAGGATAGTTTCAAAGCTTTCTTAGATTAAATCACATTTAGGGAGTTAAAGGAATAGTAAAGGACCCACATGTCCACATGCTAGTTTCCTAGGGATTTTAAAATTCTGCAAGGTTGTACCAACAACATTTAGTTAATTAGGTAATCAAAGACTTGTAAGGACCAAGTGAAGTCCAAATGAATCAAGGTGACACCTAATTTATTAAAACTTGGCACACTTTCACTTGTTCACACACAAGATCACCAATCACTCACATAGTTTTATGTAGAAGTTGTGGAGGTCAAAGTAAGTTTCCTCCAATGGGATTATGAAACACCCCACCCCTTTTCTTGACAAAACTATCCACTCCCATTTAATTTCAATGAAGTTGGTTCTGTTGGACACACCTACCACACTTAGAGGGGGGGTGAATGAGTGTGGGGTTCTTTTTCCCAAAACTTCCCTCTTGCACAAAAACTCATCAATTAGCATTCAAAATTTATTCATTACCCATTGTTGTCATTTATAACCATTTAT
>SNQJ01S0168526.1:0-20779 GCA_010110895.2 Picea sitchensis | reverse complement strand
TTTTCAAAACAATAGAAGTTGTCAAATAGGGAACTTTAAATCCTCCAAGTCAAGTGTTCCTAACACCATAAGGCAGGGAGATACCCATGAAGGGTTGAAGGCCGAGGTCTATTTTTTATGTGCATCCCCCCTTGAGGCACTCACCTCTTGGACGGGATCCATCCCATGACCCATTTCTTAGGCCAAAAATCTAAATGTCGAACTTTGACAAAGGTACCTAGTGACCAAATTTTAGGAGCTCTACCCAGGTGGCAATTGTGGGTTGCAATTGCACCTTGATCAGATTTTGTGTGGCTATTGGGAAATATTTCCAGTTCTTTCGGGATATGCCCCCTCTACCCCTCATTATAACTGATTTCTTCATCCTTCACTAGTTTCTCTTCTGGTGGCTTCAGACCCCACTATTGAGTGTTATTGGAAGGTCCATTTCTATTTGAGAAGAAGGGTGTTACGTCTTTTAGGACACGAGCATTTTTTTCTTTGTTCTCCCACGCGGACAAAATTCACCTATCTGCATATATATGCTTCTTTATCAAAACACTTTATGTATGATGCCCTTATGATTACATCTGATTTGGAAATGTATTGTGAAGCTCCAAGAAATTGCAACAATGTCTCTTGTTTACTTATTTCTCTCACCACCATTCACACACATTCACTCAGCTAGTCGAACATCATAGGGGACCCACAGAACCCCCATCGTTCTAGACGCTTGCTAAATATCCCCCCTATTCTAGGAGGTGTTACTAGTCTTGCCAACTCATCGACTCCCTATTCTCACACCCCTGTGAGTGCCACTATTTTAGGATCAACATTGCTTGGTTCCACATTACTTGGGTCCACTTCCCAAGGTCAACCATCCATTTGATCTCCTTTACACGGATGTGGGAGGCCAACTTCTTCTCAAGGAGGAAGTACAAACCCACCTAGCCCCCTCCAAGGGTCAGGTACTCAGACCACTCATACTATGGCTGGAATTAATCCTCTTCCACCATCCCATATCCCATATTTCGCTTCCCTCAATATCCTAGATCTGACTAAACTCACTAATGATCCTATATTTCACAACCCCACATGACCTGCAATGCATACCAAACCACCTTCAGACATCCCCAATTTTCAAGGAAAAGCAGGAGACGATCCCGCCAACCATATCATGACCTTTCACCTATGGTGTTTCTCAAACAACATCATGGACGATTCTATCCGATTGAGTTTATTTCAACGTACCCTCACTGGCCCATCAACCAAATGGTATGTCGAAGAAAAATCTGGGTCCCACGTAACTTTTGAATCCTTGGCCAAATCATTTTTGAACTTCTTTCAACTACCCATTTGTCACAATAATGGCCTTGAACTACTCTCAGACTTCAAACAAACCACCTCCACACATATTTATGACCACATCCACGAATGGCATCGGCGACATAGCCTCTACAAAGCTGATGCTACCCCACAACAATGTCTCAATTGGTTGCTCAAATCACTTGTTTCCTTCCTTGACAAAGATGTAGCCGCCACCTTCCCCTAGTCTGAGGAAGAGGCCATTATCAAGACCCAACAGTTTGAACTCATTTACGCCCAGTCTGGCTACCTATACACGGTACTCCTGGACACCCCAAGACCCATGCCATTCAGCCAAGACAAACCTGGGATGTCTCACTCAGCAGATGGATTGATTGGTAACACTACACACCACAACCCATCACCTCAACAACCACCCATGTATGACACACCCCAATATTCGCCAGCATATGGAGGAATCCCTTATTTTCCTCCTTCTCCTTATCAACATTCATACCCTGTTTCCCTACCTCCACCCATCAATGGACCCCCACCAGCACCCATAATACGCCCACCTATTCAACCAAGCGTTGGTACTCCCTCTACCTTAGCCTATACCCTAAGCACTAGAGAAAGCACCATGCCTTCCTATGTACCTTATGGAACATTGCCACAACACAATCCATACTTCCCATTTCATGTCCCCCCATAGCCCATGGCTCCACCACAAGGACATCCACACACTGGGTTTAATTTTGTTCAACCCTCTCCCATTCATCAATATCAAAATTTTGAACAAATGAATACGAAAAATCCATCCCATAAATCGAACAATGCCAGAAAGAAATAAAAAAACTGGAACAATAATAATCCTGGACCAGGAGGAAACTAGAACCAACCCCAGTAGAACCAACCTGCTAGGGGAAACCAAAACACAGGGATCCAAAACCCTCAAGGGGGAAATAATAAACGCCAAGGAAAAAATAACAACAATCTTCGGACCAATTTCCCTTATGCCCTTTATGGTGAGTTTGGTCACTATACTCACCATTTTCCCCAAATCGTCGACTTTAAACGGATGAAATAATCTGTAAGTGGACCATGTCCCCCGACACCGCCTGCCCCCTAGTAGGCCCCACAATAATATGTGCAACAACCACCCCCAGCCGTGCTGCAAAACCCCATCCCACACCAGGGGGTAATGAACACCCAACAAGACATGCAGCCTACCCTACCACAGATAGGACAATATCCCAATCCAGGCAATCTTGTCGATCGTACTATCCTCCTCACTAGTGAAGAAGAAGTTCTTCTACAAACACATAGTCATTAATACAATGCAACTCCTGAGTCGGCTCCCACCACCTCGGACTCACCCCCAATCGTAGCTGGGCCCCCTTTGATGATTCCTCACCCTAATACTAACCCACCCCTTCATATTCCTCACATCACCTTACGCAGGAATGTCCACAACCCTCAGGCTAGGGTAGCTCATAATTACAGTTTGGTCGATGATTTGGCACAATATCTTGCTGCTATGTCAGTCTTAGAAGTCCTTCAAACTTGTCCTACTCAATGGAAGTCATTACTTTCCACCCTCGGGGAATTCGACCCTGTAGATACCTGACTCATTACATTTGATCTTGATAGCGGAGAACCTTGCCTCCCCTCTCTCATCGCTTTTCAAATCCCAGTTAAAATCTGGAACATTACAGTTCACCGCTGCATCATTGATGAGGGTGCATCCACATGCATTATGGAAAAATATGTATGGAAAAAACTCGGTTCCCCCAAAATTATACCATCTTCCATCATCTTAAGAGCCTACGATGCAAGACCCTTATACCCCGAGGGACTCTTCAAAAATTTCCCCGTCAAGCTCGGGGGAAAAACCGTTCTGATTGACATTGAGGTTATTGATGCTCCGCTTGACTACAATATCTTGTTCATTCATAGATACATGTATGCTATGAAGGCCATCGCCTCTTCTGTGTTTCGAACCATGATGTTTCCACATAACGAAAAAATCATTACCATCGATCAAGTATCACATTATGAACCCAACCCCTCATCCAACATCGATAACACCCTCCCTTTCATCCACACTAATCTCGATGCCTATCCACTCATCGAGATGGGCCCCAGAATCTTCAAAGACCCATCCTTTCTAGGGACATACCACGGAGCACCACTGCTCCTCCATCCCTCAGCCCAAGTATGTGTCGTATCATCCAATGGAACGACAACTGAAGATACTCTCCCTCCCATCGATGCCTCTTTTATCCCTAACATCCCACTAGTCATAGAAATCCTCCCTCAGGAACCCCTTGGAACTAGCTCAACTTGACCCATTCCTAATATTCCCCTCCCCCAACACCATATCCCAATCTGGGAAATAGTCCCCCAATCCATTACCCAAATCCCTTTCTTTTACCCCCCACCAGGTATACAAGCCTTCCAAGTAGCTGCAATTCTTATCCTTCCTAACATGGTACTGGAAATCCCATTTTCGTATCTACATCTACCTAAGATGCTCCCTCAACCATCCCTCCCTCCCTAAACCGACGGAGTTCCGATGCAGATTCCAATACCTACTCTCGAAGCAGCACCCTCAACCCCTCTTTCTAAGGCCATCTCTATAGTTGGGGGCAGACGAAAGAAGAAAGAGCCCATCACTCCTCTCCCTCCTCGCATCCAACCTCCTTGTGCACTCTGTGAGAAATAAGGACACCCCACTAATCGATGTCCCTCTCTCCCCGAGTTACGTAACCTTATTCAACTCCCTTGAGCACCACCATCGCTCATCGCTTCCTCCAATATTGCCGCTATCTCCCATAACACAAGTAACAAAGGACTGCGAACTAAATTTGCATGCACCATCTGTTTAGAATATGTCCATTACACACACCATTTTCCAGAGTTACCTCAGTTCTGGCAGACACTAACAACCGTAAGCTAGAGTTTTTAGCAAGGACCCACCCCAACTCACATCACCGACATCCATTATGTCACAACTTCAGTCAACGAACGAATGAGATGTCCTTGTTCTTTATGTGAATCGCTTGATCATTTCACATATCAATGTCCTATGATCATTGAATACAGGCGTTGCCAAATGGCCCTTATTCAAAATCACACACCCACTCCTCCCACAGAACCAGTGAATACCCTTACCCCATCACTTGCGATGGTTCATATCTTTTCACTAGAACCTGACACACTCCCTACTCCCTCATGGTTCTTGGATGACTTATATGAGGATTTACCCCCAAATCCCCCCAATTCCCCCATTCATTTCCCCACGGAAATTTTACACCCGACTACCATTTTTAACCCTCAGTATCTAGATATTTGGTTTATGTCAAGTGAACTGTCACAATCTCCTTGCATCACTCCCCCTACTTCTTCATCACCAGATGACAATCACACGGTGATAGTCATCGATATTCCTCTTCTAGATCCCTTGTATTCCTAACAATTCCACTGTGACGAGGACATACTCGAGGAATTAATCATGCCTGACTGCCCATGAGATGTGCTACACCACCGATCGCTCTTTCTTTCATAGGAAGCCTTCGCGCTTCCTAACCAATACCCCATATACGCAATCAAAACCAAGGATTTTATCCCATTATGGAATATCAACTAGTTCAAAAACCCTATCCCTGCCCCTGATGCTTTTGAAGAAGGCAATATGGCCAACATTTCCCCCACCATTAAAATCGATATTTCCCTCAAAAAGGGAGTCGTCGAGGAAATCACTATTGGCACCGCATGCACTCCTCAAGAAATTACTACTTACATATCTCTCTTCTAGAAATACCAGGACATTTTTTCCTGGTCATACACAGAGATTCCCAGCCTTGACCCCTCTATCATCGAACATCACATTGACACTTATCCTGATATCACACCAGTCCGTAAAAAATAGCGACCGCTACACCCATCCAAAGAAGTAGCCATCAAAGCCGATATTGACAAATTATGCACTGTAGGGTTCATTTACCCCTTCACCTATATGTCATGGGTCTCCAACCCTATCCCTGTTAACATAAAATAAGGCACTATCCATGTCTGTACGGACTTCCGCGACCTCAATCACGCCTACCCCAAAGACAACTTTCCAATGCCCTTCAGCTATATATAGGCCTTTTTGCCAAAAATTCCATACCCCCTTCCAAGAGCTCCGGAAATATGTTTTTCGATCCATATTTAGCCACGAGATTAGGATCCCGCTTCCTACACATTCATGTTCCTAGGTCACCATCCATCCCTATCCCCCACGGAGCCATTTTCTCATACCTCGTTCAGGTACGCATGCTCATGTTCAAAATTATCAAATAATTGTTATATGTTTGTTATGTTCAAATATTGTTCATGTCGGGTATTTTGTTTTCAAGTGTGCAGGTACTTGGTCATCACACACCAGCACGACCCCTTCAGGTATATGATCGACACTAGAATGTAATCATTCCCTATGAATCTCAATTGCATCTCCAGTCACACCCTCTGAAATTTGCCTTTAGGGTCCCTATATCTGGATCTGCAGTACTGTCACCTCCACTTCATTTTGGTTTTATCACCCAGTAGCACTCTCCCCCACATGAGTTGCCCCATTCATAGTCCCCCTTGGCACTTTTCCAATCATGTTGTTTTCACCCTTTAGGGATGGGAGTCCCGATAGTCTTACACATTTTCGAGAATAAGCCACATACTCCTTCTTGGGATTTTTGTAGCTTTCCCAATGGACTCACAGGTTATCTCATCATGGTTCTATTTTGACTGCACCTCTGCTGTATCATTACCCATCCATTTCATCCACAGTCATTTTGCCCATCTGTGAATTCCCCTTCATTCATTTACCTCATACAGGGGCCCGTCCATGGGGCCCCTCACCCTCCACCAGTTCCCTACACAAATTGTTCCCTCATAGGCCAAGCCCTCTTGCACTGGGGCACCCATTTATGTATTTGTACGCTCATCCCCAATTATTTATTTACTTGGCAATTATACAAAGCCTTTGTTTTCAGCATTTACATATCTTTTTTTTGTCACCTTTGATGACCTTCTTCCTTTTGGTAAATGTAACCCATGTCGCTCTTGGTTGGTGCATCCATTATATTCTACCCCTGTTAACATAGTCCATAAACCTAGAGTATCCCATAGACCACCTACCTCTGCTCTCTGAGTTTGTTCACTTTGTCTCGCCTCTCGCACAACTTATCCCCCGTCTAGTTGTCTCCCTAACACTCGACCTACTTGTACGGTTGTTTCCACTTAACATATATCCCCAACCAAGGGAATTCTTGAGTCTCCACCCATCTTGACTTTGTCCATGTACCTCCTCAGGTTTTTATCCCATCTAGTGAATTTCCTGAAGCCCTCCACTTCTTAGCGTCACATTTCCCTTTCTGTCGACATCAACACTGTTGACCCCCATACCATTTGACTTCAACACTCTCTCATGTTATGGTGGGTCTTAATTTGAAACTATTGATGTTGTTTTTATATCTATCGAAGACCTCTGAAATTTTTTGGGCCATCAATTCTCTCCAAATCCTTGATACTTCCTCCAAGTGTCATTGCTTACTTTTCATGGTATTGTTCCTCATCAGAATTGTCCTCTTCTCTTATCAACATGCCCCCGAGGGTGTTGCACTCATCTTCACCAACATATCACTTCAGCTACTGTCTTACACATGTTTTGAGTTACATGACACGAGAATGGGGCATGCCCACCTCGTTTGTACACAATTTATTTTTCACACCTTCAGAAAGGTTGGGTCCTACAGGTTCCCCTCTCCCTCCAACAGGTCGCTCTTGATACTCTCGCTATTTCTCTTTATTACAATCGTACTCTTAGTACATGAAACATTTATGAATTTTGGCTATACGTATGCTCCTAACCTCATCCATCAGGAGGAATCTGTTATCACTGAACTTTTGTCCACAAATGGTTACAGGAATCTAGCATCTCCAAACAGCTATTAAGTTCACCCATGGACCAAAATTACCAAAAAAACATTTCCAAAAGGTCCAAAAATATACAACCAATTACAAAATCAGGATTCACTATGACTATACAGGGAGTGTGTGCACATGTGCCATCAAGAAACGTAGAAAAAGTGCACATGCGCACGATGCGCGACTGTGGATGTTGAAAGTCGCACACACATGAGAACGACGCATTTATGATGTTGGTCGGCCTCCCACCCACTTCTGGTTGATCTTCCAAGTTGATTTGGCATCCAAATCTCAGTTGAATCTGGCTGGGTGGTTGGTCAAAGACCTAAAGGTGCCCTAAACAACCCCCTGTTCACACTAAAAGCTGGTTGCATAATACCTCAAAGTTGTGCTATAAAAAGAGGCCATGGGTGCACTACATCTTCAAGGAATTCATTTGTAAGGTTATGTTGCTTCTATTCTCTTGGGGAATTCTCTTTTCTCATCAAGCACATACTAGCACCATTCCATTTGAGTTATTCACATAACCCTTTGAGTGAATTAGCTTGGGATTCTTTCACCATTTCTTTCAAGTTTTCAAGTTGTAAGAAGAGCTCAATCTTGGGGGTCCAAGAGCCCTCCCTTGGAGGAAGAAGGGACCCAAAGTCCCCCTTTCTCTTTGGTGTTTTCTTTTCACTAATACAATCCTTTCCATTGGTGACATGAGTCTTGTTTGTTTCTTGTTCTTATGTCCTTATGCACTATAGTTTAATTGTTTTTATCATTCCTAGTTTAATTCTTATCTTAGTCTTTTATGCTTTATTGCTCTAACCCTTTCCTTTACTGATGTCTTACTTAGCTAACCCAATTAAGCTTGTAAGCACCTCTGTTTTTCTCATCTAGGTGACAAAAGAGGTGCAACAGGAGGGGTAAATCTAGTCTGTATATTCGAAAGACACAGATCTGAACCATCAATTCAGACGTTATCATCAACATTGAGAGATCGATGATCCTGTAGCATTGTGGGAACAAGAGTTGTGCGGAGTTTAAAATATCGAGGGTGGGCCACAATACAAATCGTGGTTTCGTCAAGAGGACATGTGGAGGCTTGAGGAGGATTGTGGGCCCAAAAGTAGGTTGACTTCAAGCCACTCGTAGTCGTTCCCGCAATTCTATGGTCATCGCCGAGGTCACATCAAGAGGGGGCTTATCAGAAAAAAGGAGCTAACGCCCAACACTCTAATCTTTCGAGGAGAGAGAAAGGGAGGGTTACAGGTGCCATTAAAACCTACAACAAGAAGATGAAAGGCCATGTGTTTAGTCATAGAAGGAAACCATTAAGGTTTCAGAGAGTCACTCGACTCTAGAATCAGAGATCTAAGACTGGGAGGTCGCGCAGCCCTATGGGAGAGTAAGGGGGGTTGCATCAGGTGGTATTAGAGATGATTTTGAGTTTGTTTGTAGACAACATACACAAAGAGAAAGGAAGTAAATTTATATCATTTGTGGTATCAAGAATTTGATTTCTGTTTGTAGGTGACACAGTGAAATCATGCCACCCAGAAGGCATAGAGCGAATGCATAAATGGAAGAAGAAATGAGGTGACTCCGAATGAGACTGGACGCCATGGAAATAGCGTAGAGGAGAGCACCAGACACTATATATATCAGTGAAGCTGAGAGTGAAGAAGAATAGGTCGAAGAAAATGTAGCAGAGGATGCTGCAAAAGATCGCTTAATAAAAGTTGTTTCAAAAATAGGAGCCAGAGAAAGGATAGAGGTATCGATGTATGAAGGAAATTTAGAAGTTGAAGAATTGTTAGATTGGGTACGTTCTATGGACAAATACTTCGATTACGAAGATATCTAAGAAGATAAGATGGTGAAGCATGCAGTGAAAAGACTGAAAGGTCATGCAACGCTATGGTGGGATGAACTGCAAGTTGAACACAGGAGCAATGGTAAGAAGAAAATTAAAAACTAGGATAGGATGGTAGCCAAGCTGAAGGAAAAAATTATCCCAAAGGACTATCAAATCAATATGTTCATGAGATTGAAAAAACTGAGACATAAAATATTATCAGTGAAGGAGTACATTGAGGAATTTTATAGACTGAACATCAGGGCTAGACAGAAAGAAAATGAGGATGAAAATACAACCAGATATATCAATGGGCCAAGATATGAAATCCAAGAGGAGATCACCATGATTTCAGTTAGTACAGTGTAGGATCCTTATCAAGCTTCCTTGAAAGTTGAAGAAAAAATGGCCAGGAAACAAAGCCAACGAAGCAGAGGAGGAAACTCAAGAAGAGGTAAGGGAACTACCAGAGAGAAGTTCTAGAAGCAGAAGCATGAAGTTGAAAAACAACATAGTCACCATGAGAAAGGTGGAATTTCTAAGGAAGGAAAACATGGTGGAAGAAGTTCATTTTCTAGAGGAAGAGGAAGAGCCAGAGGAGGTGTAGTTAGATGTTATACATGTGGAAAGAAAGGACAAAAAGCTTGGGAATGTCTCAAGAACAAGAACGAAGGAGGAGGTGAAGCAAACATTGTTGAAGCACAGAAGCATGTGGAAGCAAAAGCAATAGAAGGAGGAAAGAACCTCATGATGAGGAAGATTCTTCTTAAACCAAAGAAGGAGATGGAGGAACCAGTTCAGAGAACAAGTCTGTTCAGAACTGCTTGCAAGACAAAAGACAAAGTTTGTAAGGTGATCATAGACAGTGGGAGCACTGACAATTTAGTATCCACAGAGATGGTGAATAAACTGGAGCTGAAGACAACTACACATCCAAACCCATACAAGGTATCATGGTTGCAGAAAGGACATCAAGTAATGGTAAGCCAACAATGCCAAGTTGAATTTAAAAAAGGAGGTTATAGGGATGAAATATTATGTGATGTAATTCCTATGGATTTCTGTCATATTTTATTGGGGAGACCATGGAATTTTGACAGAAACATTATTCATGATGGGAGAAAGAATACTTATACTCTAGAAAAGAATGGTACGACACATATGTTGTTACCAATAGAAGAAAAAGAGAAACAGAGGGAAGCTAGTTCAAGTATACTTCTCATGAGTAGGAAGGAATTCTTGAAAGAAGTCAAGAAGGAAAAGGAAATGCAGTTTGTTGTAGTAAGGAAGCCTAGAGTTATCCTTACAAGTAATTATGTGGAATATTTGCCTATAGAAATCTAGGAACTGTTAGAAAACTTTACTGACATAGTAGTGGATGAGTTACCTCACTCATTTCCACCCATTATAAGTATAAGCAATCATATTGACCTTATCCTAGGAGCTAGTTTACCAAACAAAGAAGATTATAGGTTGACACCTAGAGAGAACGAGGAAGTCAAAAATCAAGTCCAAGAGTTGTTGTATAAAGGTTTAGTTAGGGAAATCCTAAGCCCATGCACAATACCAACTGTGTTAAGTCCAAAGAAGGACGAAGGATGGAGAATGTGTACAAATTCCCAATCCATCAACAAGATAACCATTAGGTATAGATTTCCTTTACCGAGGATGGATGATTTGATGGATTGTTTGAGTGGAGAAAGCTATTTTTCCAAGATAGACTTGAAGAGTGGATATCATCAAATAATAATGAGAGAGGGAGATGAATGGAAAACAACATTCAAGACAAATGAAGGATTGTTTGAATGGTTGGTCATGCCATTTGGGTTGACAAATGCACCAAGAACATTTATGAGATTGATGAATGAAGTGTTAAAAGACTTCATAGGGAAATTTGTCATAGTATATCTCGATGACATACTAATATTCCGTAAGACAAAGGGAGAACACTTAATACATTTGACATCAGTGATGGAAACTTTGCAGCAAGAAAAATTGCTAATAAATATGAAGAAGAGTTCTTTTATGAAGACATAACTCATATATTTGGGTTTCGTGATCTCTTCAAATGAATTGAAGATGGATCCATAAAAGGTAAGAGCAATCAAAGAATGGCCATCATCGAGCATCATATTTGAAGTAAGAAGTTTTCATGGCTAAGCAAGATTTTATATAAAGTTTATCAGAAGTTTCAGTGGTATGTGTGCACCCACGCTAGACACTGTGAAGAAGAAACACAAGTCATCCAGTCCTTCAGTTGGACAGAGAAAGTTGAAAAAGGTTTCAAGGTGTTGAAGGAGAAGATCACAGAACAACCAATTTTGGTCTTGCCAGATTTTGGAAAAACATTTCAAGTGAGATGTGATGCAAGTGGATTAGCTATTGGAGCAGTCTTGAGTCAGGATAATAGGCCAGTTGCTTATTTCAATGAGAAATTGAATGATGCCAAGAAGAATTATTCCACATATGACAAAGAATTTTATACAGTGATTCAAACTTTGAAGAAGTGGAGACACTGTCTAATTCCCAAATAATTTGTATTGTACAGTGATAACCAAGCTTTGCAATTTATTAGTAGGCAAGAAAAGTTGAATCAGAAACATGCAAAATGGGTAGAATTTATGAAAATTTTTACTTTTGTTACTAAGCACATTGCTAGAACTGCTAACAAAGTTGTAGATTCTTTGAGCAGGAGGAGTTTGATTGTATAGGAATTCCAAGTGGATACCTTAGGGTTTCAACACCTCAAAGAGATGTATAAAGAAGACACATATTTTAAGGAAGCTTATGAGGCATGCAAGAATCCTTTCTTGGGAGACAGAATCTCTTGGACTGAATATTTGATCCAGGATGGATTATTGTTCAAGAGAAAAAAATTATGCATACCGAAATTCTCAATGAGAAACACGATGGAGGTTTAGATGGACATTTTGGTCACGATAAGACATTTGTACAGCTGAGTAATTCATATTATTGGTTGAGAATGAGAGCAGAGATGAAAACTTTTGTGAAAAAATGCAGAATTTGTCAATATGAAAAAGGAACACAACAGAACACTGGTTTGTATCAGCCATTACCAATTTCAGAAACACTGTGGGATGCAATCAATATGAATTTTGTTTTGGGATTGCCTAGAACTCAAAAAGGGAGCGATTCCATATTTGTTGTGGTGGACAAATTTTCAAAAATGGCACATTTCATACCATGCCAGAATACAAACGATGCAACACACATAGCTAATTTGTTTTTTAGAGAAATGGTGAGACTACATGGATTTCCGAGGAGCATAGTCTTAGACAGGGACACCAAATTTGTAGGACACTTTTGGAGGACTCTATGGAAGAGGATAGGGAAAAACTTTTCCTTTAGTTCGGAATATCACCCTTAGACAGATGGACAGACTGAAGTAATAAACAGGAGTCTGTGAAACTTGTTAAGAAGTTTAGTCACTGAGTAAGGTCATCAATGGGATCAGATTCTGGCACAAGAATAAATTGCATTCAACAATTAAGTGAACATGGGCACGGGAAAAAGTCCATTTGAAATTGTGTATGGTATACAACCAAGAGGGATTATAGAGTCGAGAGATCTTAATCAATATGAGTTCAGAATTTTTGGAGAAGAGGATTTTGCAACATAAATGCAGAAACTCCATGACAAAGTTAGAGAACAACTACATAACAACAACTAGAAATACAAGAGAAGAGTTGATCAAAAGAGGAGAGAAGTTCAATTAGAGGTTGGAGATTAAGTTTTATCTCATTTGAGAAAAGAAAGGTTTCCAAGGGGAACATATAACAAATTGAAGATGAAGAAGATAGGACCATCCAGGATTCTCAGAAAATTCGCAGCCAATGCTTATGAAATTGAGTTGTCAAACAATATTGGGATATCGTTGATATTCAATGTTGCAGACCTATATCCTTACATGAGAGATGAGGCAGGAGAATCATATGATCATAAATAAGTTCAGTGGGAAGAACAATTTCCCACAGTAGAAAAACCTCAAATGGAGAAAATCATTGAACAATGAGATGGAAAGAAGACCAGGAGAAAGACATATCCTGAATTCTTAGTGAAGTGCAAATATCATTCAATGGAAGATGCAAGTTAGGTTACAGAACCTGATATTTTGAAGCATGGAAAGACAGTACAGGAGTCCATGAATTTTTTTAACCAGAGGAGTATGATGTAGGAGCATCACCTTCAAAGTCAAAAATAAAGCATGGAGGCAAAGGAACGACATCTTAGCAAAGACAGAATTTCAAATCAGAAATCAACTCAGAATTAAATTGGGTTGTTGAGATATTTTGTAAACAACATTTTAAAAATGTAACTTGTTTGTAAAGTCATGAAGGAATGTAAGGGATTACAGATATTGAGTGTTGACTCTTATCTAGAAATAACTATTAGTTATTGTAATAGGACAGAGTAGGTAATCGCTAACAGTTTGATAGGATAGGTTGCAGACAGGACGAGAGAGCTCGTGGAGCCGGTCCTTAGATAGTTTATTGTTTCATTGTAATAGATCAGAATGTATGAGTATTGTAAGACATCAGAGGAATCATTAGAACATAGTAGAGTAGAAGAAACATTATGTGATTTGTTTTCATGAATGATTAGAATAGATAGACTTGTCCCAAATCCTTGGACTGTGTTCGTTTAACGTGCGATTGAATGTCTGTGATATTTTTTGTGTTTGGTTATTTTCATTTTCGTTCATGTAGGATTGTTCGAGAGGATGACTTTATGAGTTTGTGACAAAATTGGATGAGTTTCAATTGTTTCTCTTCTGACACTCGTATGCAAGGTGTGCATCTCGATTGCAAGGAATGCATCGACTGAGTCTCCGAGTGACTTAGAGAAGTTCAAAGAGAGAAAAAAGGGAGCTTAGAATGGCTGCAAGGTGTGCACAGCGTCATGAAACAACCAAGTGTCGAAGAACCCAAACCAAAGTAATGCCAGGTGGGCGAGAATAATTTATTTTCAATAAATCCTTCGATCTGAGTTATCAAAATCCCGAGAATGAAAGGTGTGCATGGGGAATAGAAATCCTTTTAAGGACGAAGCTCAGAAGTGATATAACTTTCCATAAAGTGTCAGAGACAGCCGATAGTCAGACTCGTAGGAGGAATAAAGTTTTGAAACATTTGAACACTTAGAAAATATTCTAAGTCACAAAGAAATTGGAATCTCGGGAGGAGGAGCGACAGTGGTCATTGGATCACTGTGAAAAATATCAACAGTCGTTCGATCGTAGTGAAGTGCATGATATTTAGCTCTTCCCACAGAGGGGAGAGTGAAAACTCACAAGAGTTGAGAACTGAGATTTCCGGAGCCCGAAGAGCCAGAGATCAGAAATAGAATCTCAGCTGCCCGATCAAAAGGAACAGATCTAAACCATCATATTGTTCAGGGAAAAATCCAAGAGTCGGATCTCCCAAGTAAATCTAAGTCATCATATACCATGAGTCTGGGAGGAGGTGAGTTTGAAATTTGAGATTTTTTAAGCGCAGAGAGCTGAAGGGCCGAAGCGAATTTGGACCGCCATATCTAGGAGGATACGCATCGACAAGTTAGAGGATCTAGAGGAAGATGAAGGTCGAAGTGTTGAAACACCCGAAGCTCGAAGAGTTGAAGGGTCATGAGTCGTCAATCTATAAGTGGACACTTTTCAACAAATCGTGAGCTCCCGAAAAGTTGAAGTGAGTTTTCAGTTTGAGATCTGAGATTGTCGAAGTGCAAAGACCCGAAGTAAAATCTGGGCCATGAGATCTAAGGGAAACATGGCATGAATCCATGAACTTCGAGTAAGGTCCTAAAGTGGTTCATAGCTGTTGGATTCAAAGAAGACATGGCACACATCTATGAGCTCCAGGTAAAGACCCAAAGAAATCCTTGATTTTTAGATCAGGAGGACATGCGTCAGTGGATCAAAGACTCCAGGTAACAACCATTGGGAAAAATAAGTTTGAGATTTGAGATCTCAGAAGTCCGGAGACCCGAAGGAGATCTCGACCGTCGATCAAGAAGAGGGTCGCAGGACCATTGATCTGAGTAGAAAGGTCAAGCATCCAAAGTGGGATAAGAACCATTGATCGAGAAAGACAAGTGTCAGAAAATTGTGAGTTCCAAAAGATTTGAGTATAGAATAAAGATGCGTTTGAGATTTCAAAACCCCGAAGTTTGGAGTTGCGAAAGAGATCGCAATCGTTGATTAAAGGAGGGGCAGATCTAGTCTATATATTTGAAAGGCATAGATATGAATCGTCGATTCAAACGTTGTCGTCAAGATCGCGAGATCGACGATCCTGTAGCATTGCGGGAAAAAGAGTTGCGTGGATTTTAAAATATCGAGTGTGGGTCGCAATTCGAACCTTGGTTTATTTAGGAGGACACGTGGAGGCTTGAGGAGGATTGCAGACCCAAAAGTAGTTTGACTTCAAACTACTTGTAGTCACGCCTATAATCACATGGTCATCATTGAGGTCACATCAAGAGGGGGCTTATCAAAAAAAGGAGCTAACACCCGACACTCTGAGCTTTCGCAGGAGAGCGAAAGGGAGGGTTGTATGTGCCATTAAAACCTGCAACAAGAAGCTGAAAGGGCTTGTGTTTAGTCATAGAAGGAAACCATTAAGGTTTCATAGAGTGAATCGACTCTAGAATCGGAGATCCAATACTGGGAGGTCACGCAACCCTATGGGAGAGTAGGGGGTATGCATCACTTTCTTGTCTTCTCATCTTTCACAACTCTTCCATATGTCCTTCCTCAACTTCTCCTAGTCTGAATTCTCTCTGGAACTTCTCGAATTGTTTTAATGATTTCTTTATCTTACCACGCCACCACTTCTGAACTATGGCAACTCTTTTCAAGCCTCACTCATCCCTTGAGTCCATTTCTTATTGCTCCCCTAATTTTTAAATAACCCTCTCCCCTCTATTAGGCCATGATTCCACCGCAAACTCACCCCACCCCAAGTGAGGGTGTTTACGTCGCCATATCAGTCAGGAACATAGTCAGCATCCACTCTTCCATCAAGAAAACCTTAATCCATAGGGGGATTTCTCTCACTAGTCTTCCCCTTGCATCTTTCTTTAAATCCGCTTCTGCCCATGAAAAGGATTGGTGATTCTCAGTTGTAAACTCAATAATGTATCCTTATAATGTTGTATTGACCCAGAAATTGATCACTCATGTTACCAGACGGTCCAACAGATGAAGTGTTGTAATATTTTATGTATCCCAAGCACAGGTATTCTTGGATGGTTCTTGGAATTCTGTAGTTTCTTGGAGCCTCTCTATCTAGTGGAAAATTTCTTCTAGGAACTTAACCCAGAATATCGTGTACTGGTCACTCGATCTTTCTGAGTAAAAGACAACCTCCCATGTATCTTTCACTGATTTTCCTCTTAGATCTGCTTCTTTCCTCATGAAGGCATCACAATTTTTCTCCCACCACTAGTGAATATCAGATATTTGAATCTGTGGAAGCATTCTCCCTACAGGTTCCCTTTTTACGCAGGTCACAACAACGAAACCATTTTGTTGGCATGGAGTTGATCAAACTAGGGTCCTTATCAGGTTACTAATAAAAGGCACCAAGTAGTCTAGAGAACTAGCATTTTCATCTCCTCTAAAGAGAATAAGTCTCACCCAAAGAGAAACCAATACAAAAAGATAGGGAAGGGCAAGGAGAATACTTAGGTGGGTTCCAGAATCTTCAAGATTTACTATAACCTTGTGCAAAATAGACTAACCAAAGAACATATATGAACTTATTCATAACTGGAAATAAATAAAATCAAGTTGTGATAGCATTTGTAAATATAGACAACACATTTATCTTATCAAACATAAAGAAGTAAAGTACAAATACTATTCATAATCATACACACAAAATGACACAGTATATTCCAAAATTTTAGGTCCTTCCTTATATATTATCAGCAGATCTTCTCAGATACAATATCAGAGTTACAAATAAATACTTTGTTACAATATTTTGGCTCCAAACTCATGTCACATAGCTCTATCTACCCTTTTCCCCCAAAATGTATACAAGTTACAGTCACAGAACCTTTTATCTATCTGCACCCTCTATACCATCTATGACAAAACCCAACAATGACCCAACTACACCCAACCCTTTTAGAATCATATGCATATCATACATATGGTTTGAGTGGGATATTCTGTCTTTATACTCCACATGATTTCTTGTTCTTTTTCTTTTCTAACTTCCTTTGCCTTGTTGGTGTTGTGATGTCCCTTTTCACAACTGTTTTATGTTTCTTTGCTTGCTCCACTGTCCAACTCCTTTGTATCTTGTGCAACTTGTGCTTGACAAAAATTGAGACTATAATCCTCCTTGCGCAACTTCAAACCAAAAATGAAGGTCCCAACACATGGATAGCCCCAAATTCATGGCATCCTCTCATACCATGGTGTTCAACATTGTAGGCCAACTTGCGGGAGGCATAACTCTTGCATACGAGCTCTGATTGATGTGATTTTTTCACTGTTGGAAAGGAATCAATGTATATAATATCATAACATGGTATAATATACCACTAATAAACTTTTAACCCTAAACAATGTATTTTGATGCCTCAAATGGCTCCAAAATGTTTCAAACCCCAATTTCCCAAACTAAGACCTGCCATTAAAATTACCTGGCAAGATGATTCCTCTAATTGTTTCCACTCTTAAAGCATCAAGATATATGAAAAGTAATATAGTTATCCAATTTGGAACATAAATCCCCATTTAGTGAGGTTTTCAGTCCCCAAAGTATTTAAATGATGTGAGGAAATGTTTCCTCTACCTTCTTCCTGGAGTACCACTGTGATTTTCCTGGAAGTTGTCCTTTCAACCCAACTTGGAAAAGGTCATGTTGCTCCTGTCTTGTAGTTCTATACCACTTGTGAAAAATTTCATCCTCTACCAAATCTTCTAAATAATCTGGTGCTAAATCCTCTATGGAAGGTAGGACTTTCTCCTCATCTTGATCCAACATGGAGGGACTCATAGAGTTTGTGATTATCCACATTCACCACTAATTAAATGCACACATATGGGGGAAGACTAATTCTATAGGTGTTAACTCCCACCTTTCCAAATACCTCAAAAGGAATATACCACATAGCCTTGATCTTCTTAAGAGGACCATGTATTATTTCATTATTCATCTCTAACCATACTCTATCTACGACTCTAAATGTTCTCTCTATTATATATTAGTCATGTCTAGCCTTGTACTTTTCCTATGACTTGTTCATCATATATTTTACTTGAAAATTGATCTTTTTTATCTTCCCAACAATTTTTTATTCCTTTAATGCATCTCCTATGACGTCCTCCCTCACTCCTCCTTGTTTTCCATATACAACATCAAAGGGTGAAGGTGGAAAATATCCAAAGAAAGTTTCAAAGGGTGACTTAATAGTAGAAGTGTGGACTACTCTGTTATAAGATTGTTGTATATATATCATGTTTTCATCCTAGGTATTTAGATGCTTCTAATTGTAAACCCTCAAAATCTACACCAAATATCCATTCACTTGTTTTGTCTTCCCATCTGTCTTTGGATGGAAATTTGTAGACCTCTTGTGCTTACTGTCCATCTTCTCCCACAATGTATTCCATAAGGAATTGAGAAATATGGTTTCCTTGTCTAAGATGATGTTTCTTGGTATCCCAAATTTCACCCATACCTGTTCAAAGAACAAGTTTTCTTATTCCTCTCCCTTGATGGTCATTTTACAAGGCATGAGAATGCACATTTTGTTGAACCTATCAACTACCACAAATATATATTCATGTCCCTTCCTAATTTTTGGAAAACCTCCCACAAAGTTCATGGAAATACTTTCTCAAGTTTGAGTGGGTAGAAGTGATGGTATAGACCTTGCTTCCTATTAATAGGATTGTTGGTAAAATAAAGTATACATCCTATAATATACTCTGCTACATCTTGTTGAATTCTGGGCCAATATGCGTACCTATGTAATTTGTAAATTGTCTTCCCAACACCAAAATGTATTGCAAACTTGGAGGTGTGAGCCTCTCTGATAGGTTTGAATCGTTCACCTTTAGGGACATAAATCTTTTCGAGATTGTAAAGTAAACCATTACAAAATTTATAATCATCCTTGTTGTCGCCTTCTTTTACATGAATTTTTCCCTATAGTTGTTGAAACACCTCCTCAAAGTTCTCATCTTCTATGTATGCCTGTCTATATGCATCATGGTGTTGGGCTCTAAATATGTCCTAAAAAAAACCTCTATACATCAACCGAAGGTAGGCGCTGGCACAAGCATTTTACTTGTTTCCTACATAGGTTCTTACCTTCCATTTTCAATACCTCATCCTCCAAATATGCAACACGTGTAAAGGAATAGAAATCATAAAGGGAACGACATTTTTTCTATTCAAATGAACGACACTTCTTGTAAAGGGAACAACAATCATAACAAGGGAACGACAGTCATTATATTGGGCCGAACTAATGTTGAATTAATTGCATTGTAGTACTTGCCCAACTATATAATTTGTCAATCTGAGGTTCATAAACTTACAAAGCACATGCAAAGTATATGTAGGATTGAATCGGGACTAATCTAATCTAATGTTTAAGCTACAACTCAAATTTAATCATTAATCTAATGCAGGAAATTGAAACTCACGACTTGGAATTGAATTGCTACAACCTATGACTGAAATGAAATTGCATAAATGAAATTAATATAGGAATGGAGAACTACATGAAGGAAAATCAAATACAACATGTGAAGAGTTGAATGACACAACAACATATGTGATCTCACACCAATGAAGCAATCTTACATTACAATATTCAAATCAATCTTCATAACATAATAATGAAAGCATGAAAATCAAAACTATGAATCAAAGCTAAGAATCCATTTCTTTCAAATCCTAATGACTACTCTCTTTCTCATCCTAATTACTCCTTAATTATTACTACTCAATTATTTATACCCCCTCATGAAGAGATAGAACTCTCTTTTATACATGAGAGCCTTGAAGATAAGATAATCATCTCATAATTACAGATCCACTTTTATCTCAACCTATTTCCCATTATTACAAAATATAATCCCTTCAAATCCTCACACATATCTCTCATATATCTTGGATAATGTATGCCAACCAAATCTCCATGATATTCTCCTTGGAATAGGCTTGAATTATCTCCTCGAATCTTGAATTATTCGAGAAGTCCTTTTGAATTAATCCTTCATATATTCCTACACATTACAAAGCTCACACATTTTTGAGATATATATGAAAACATGTTGATTTTCTAATATTTAATCACAAATTCCCTTTTAAATACTAAAATGAATCAAGTGGAGACTAATAAGGTGAAACCCAAGTTTATTTATGAAAATAATATTGTTGGTCACTATAATTGCTTAATTGAATTAAACAATCAAGTGATACATAAATTATCAACCCAGGGAAGTCTTTTATTTCAAATATAACCACGCACTATATATGCTCAATTCCAAAAACAACTTAGTGTTGTAGTAAAGAAACTTATACTAATTATACTTGCTTGGATGAACTGAAGCTCTGAATTAAATCACAGGAAAGTAATTCCCCTATTGCAAATCTTTAAAGTTCAATATAAGAATCCTGGATTACATTAAAATAACACTGC
>SNQJ01S0168523.1:7295-28074 GCA_010110895.2 Picea sitchensis | reverse complement strand
GGGTTGTTAGAAGTTGGGCTCTTCAAACCCTAGAGATGGAAACTATAAGATAACATTAGCCAATAGCTCACTCCATTAGATATAATCAACAAGGTTGCATACACAATAGTAATTCCTTTTTGGAACCTACATTTGTATCCCACATTTGTATAATATAAAATCCCTCTATGTTCTTGATAACAAACACATTAGGTAGCACCAAGGTTTCAAAATGCCACAAAACCCTAACTTATTCTCTTACTAGAGCTACATGATAAAAGTGTTTCTTTTCTCCTCTAGGTTTAAGTCCTAGTATTCCTAGTATCCTTAGGACAAAACCTTGACCCTAGTCTTCCCTTAACATTCCTTTGAGAAGCCTAGTTGTTAGTTTCTTAGTTGATTCAACCCATAATTTGAACATTTTCAAGGGCACACACATTGTTCCCCTCTTTCTATGCATGACATATATAAAATCATTTGATTTATGTGTAACTTGTTGTCGCAAGAGTTGGTTCTAGGCTATAATAGGGCCAAGCCTTAGAACATTTTAAATGAAATAAATTTTGTCACTCGGACTTGAATTGGGTTGCATGCAAGTAAATTCTGAGATAACCTCAAACCAATTTTGATTGGAAACTACCCCTTCCAACCCGAGAGGGATCTCTCGAAAAGATATCACAATAGGATATTCAATAATCTTTACAATGTGCAGATCTGTGGGTAACAAAAACGTTTGGGTTTTTAGGGTTGATGGGTTGGACCGGAAAGTAGTCCATTGGGCATGGAGTCAAATGATCAAGAAAGTAATAAGAGTTTTTTAGCAATGGAAATCCATGGAGCAGAGGAGAGATAGAAGTTGATTACAGAGGGAAGGATTTATAAAAAGTATGGCAGCAGAATAATGAGAAAACATATCAAAATGCAAGGAGCACTTAGAAATGAGTGAATTCCAAGCATAAATCAGTGGAAATAGATAGTTGGGATAGAGCATGTAGCAAGGATGAATTTTGAACCTTCATATCTCTGCAAGAAACAACCTATAACATGTCCAACAACAGAGCATATAACAAACGGATGAATTCCATTACAAACACAGTTACAAATCGGGAAGCAAATGGAAATAAAACCAAGTGAAATGATGTGAAAACGAAGAAATAAGACATTCTCTACAAACAAAATCACAAAAATCTCTGATATAGATCAAAAATGCTCTGCACTCTTTTATTAAACATGTAAACAAGTGCTACAGCCTAGGAGTACTACTCCTCTCTCCCCCTCCTTTTACAAATATGCCTCATATATGTATTGAGGTCGAAATCCTCTCTAATCTAAAAGATAACAACAGTTACAACCAATTCTTGAAACTTTATGCCATAGAAAATGGGCCAAACTGCCGAAAACTAGGGTTGCAGTTATGGCTCTGTATCTCTCGAATAGAGAAAACTGTGTATAAACTGAAAAATTATTGTGTGCATCTGTTTATTCCGAGCAATAACCTCTCTCATTTCCCTGAGACCCCTTTTCATTTTTCCCAAATCTGCATTTAACAAACATGTGTCAAAACAGGAAAATATGAAATCCGAAAATTAGAGCTCGGAGATGGATTCGATTCTCCCAATATATGAAACTTGTAGGAAAAATGAAAGAGGATAATGATCTCTAATGTGTTAGGCACAAAATCCTCCAACTGTTTCTCAAAATGATACTCCAATTGCTCAGAATCCTCATTTGAAAATGATGACTCAACACAGTAAAAACGCCATATTTCTAAAAACGAACCTCATCTTGCAGGGGACTTTTGACTTCCTTACCAAGATCAAAATGAAATTATGAAGCCACCATTGGATATATTAGGATTTTTATATGTTGATCGACTATTCGAACATGAAAAACGACCTCTCCACGGTTGAGAAAATTGTGTTTTTCTAAAACAGTTTTGCATATGACTGGAGTCCCGATTTTGGGTTTTCGGGATTCGGGGAAACAAAGTATTGGTTATTAAAATATTCACGTCGGCAAAATCCCCGATGGCCAAATCCCCAAAATAGATTTAATATTTTACATTGCACTCTTTCGGGCCTTTGGGTTTCGGGTATCATGTCCTCAAGAGTTATGACATGCAAGGAATCACGATGGGATTAATTAGATGATAATCATTTGTTTTAATCTCTTAATTAATCACGATTAGCAATTAATCTTTAGCCTTTTGTGGATTTAAGTGTCGGGACTTTGATAATACTTGACGCGAGAAATCCCGAATTGTGAAATTGCGATGAGATTTATTAACGTTAATCTTTCTTAATCTTTATTTGACCCGCCTTATCCTTTAATACTTTAGTTAATTCGGGGATCGGGGATGTAGTTATTAAGATATCTACGTCGGCCAAATCCCGGATGGAAAAAAAAAATCGGATTCGTGAGTTTTTTCTCCATGTGGCTTAATGCTCGGTGTATGTAGTCGTTCCACTACCAATTCTTCCATTCATTCTCCTAAGTGACCGAAAGCCAAAATTTCAATATTTGTTACAACATAACCCTTCATAAATTCCAAAAATACTAGTCACTGACTCATTAATGCACTCATGTTTTTTTAGATTGTGTAATGGATATATGTAAATTTTGTTAAACCCATCAATTATTAATAAAATTTATTCAGTCTTCCATGATGTCCACTAAACTTATTTATTTTTATCAATAGAATGAGAGAGTTCACATGGAAACTAGATCTTATAATGGGTATCATTTTCCACCTACAAATAAAGGTTTTGAGGTTACATTTCATGACACACCATAGAAAGTAATGCTATGCTACCAAAATTCCTCCAGGGAGACTCGAAACCATTATTCTTTTCCCTTCACCATCTATGAGATTTTATTGCACATTCCTACCAAATTGTTGGGTTAGATCACACACGAAGATAAAGGACCCTCCCAAACCCAATCCCACAAACCTATTGATGCCATGTCATTTCCATGCCATGCCTTGCCATTGCGATGTCATTGTCATGTCTTTCCAAGCCATTCCATGGAATTCCATTTCCACACCATTGTCATGCCATGCCATTTTCATGCCTTTCCAAGACATGACATGCCATGCCATGCCATTTCCATGCCTTTCCTTTCTTTTCCTTCCCATTCCATGCCATACCATGCATTGCCTTTGCATGCCTTGTCATTCCTTGTCTTGCATTTCCTTTCCATGCCATGCCTTTCCATGCCATTCCTTTCCTTTCCATTCCATTCCATGCCTTTACCTCTATTGCCATTCCTTTCCATGATTTCCATGTCATGCCATGCCTTTCCTTTCCATGCCATGTCATGTCATGTATTTCCTTTACATTCCTTGTCATGCCATGCCATGCCTTGCATTGTCTTTCCTTTCCATACCATGCCATGAATTGCCTTCCCATGCCATGACTTTCCTTTCCATTCCTTTCCTTGTCGGCCATGCCATGCCTTACCAACCATGCCATGCCTTGCCGGCCATGCCATGCCTTTCCTTCTATTTACATGTCATGCCATGCCTTTCCAATCCATGTCATTCCATGCCATGTCATTTCCATGCCATTTCCATGCCTTGCCATAACATGCCATGCCATTGCCATGCCAAGCCATGTCAATCCATGCCATGGCATGTCATTGGCATGTCATTACCATGCATTTATTTACCTTTTCTTTCCATTCCATTCCATGTCATACCTTTCCTTTACATGTCTTGTCATGCCATGCCTTGCATTTGTTTTCCATGCCATGCCTTTTATTTCCTTTCCATACCATGCCATGACTTTCCTTGCATTTCATTGCCTTGTCTTTCCTTGCCATGCCATGCCTTACCTTTGCATGCCTTGCATTTCATTTCCTTTCCATGCCATGCATTGTTGTGCCTTTCCATTCCATGTCATTCCTTGCATTGCCATGCCATGGTTTGCATTGATTTTTCTTTCCATGGCATGCCATGCCTTGCAATGTTATGCCATTTCCATGTCAATGCCAATGCTATGCCTTGCCAAGACAAGCCATGCCATGTAATTCCATGCCTTGTCTTTGCATGCCTTTCCTTTGCATGCCTTTCCTTGCCTTGGTATGGTATGGTATGGTAGCCTTGGCATGGTATGGTATGGTATGGTATGCCTTGCCTTGCCTTGCCTTTCCAAGCCATGGTATGGTATGGTATGGTATGGTATGGTATGCCTTGCATTTCCAAGCCATGGTATGGTATGGTATTCCTTTCCTTGCCTTCCTATGGTATGGTATGGTATGCCTTGCCTTTCATTGTCTTTCTTTGCCTTGTCATGCCATGCATTGTCTTTCCTTGTGATTCCTTTCCATGCCTTTCCATTCCATTCCATTTCCATGCCAATGCTATAGCTTTCCAATCCATTCCATGCCATGCCATGCCTTTCATTTTCATGCCTTTCCTTTCCATGCCCTGCCATGGTATGGTATGGTATGGTATGGTATTCCTTGCCTTGCCTTGCATTTCCATGGTATGGTATGGTATGGTGAAGGCATGGAATGTCTTTCCTTTCCTTTACAAGCCATGGTATGGTAACATATGGTATGGTATTCCTTGACTTACCTTGCCTTGCCATGGTATGGTATGGTATGCCTTTCCTTTCCTTTCCTTTCCATGATATGGAATGGTATGGTATGGTATGGTATGGTATGCATTTCCTTTCCGTGGTATAGTATGGTTGTTATAGAAACGTTTTCCTCACTCCATGCATATTGCTTTGATGGCCTTTCATTTCCCTCTACAGACTTAATTTCCCATTTTTGCATCACTCCAGATCTAAAAATTCATATTTATGTCCGTATACGTGACCTACCAGTTAGACAACTTGTGTATACATAGGTTGCTCCACTACAGACTGCATACATCAGGTTTGGTTCTCAAAAATTAAAAAATATATCGGTTTTCCATGCCATATCATGTCATCCATGATCCTTGAACTTCCATATAATGGAAATGATCTGAAGCAACCCTTCAATTCCATGCGAAGGCTATAAATTGAGCCATATATAAGCCTTGAGGGATTCAACAGATTGAGAGAAAAAACACTCTAGAGAAATTTCACTTCATATTAAGTCTGCATCCCTTTGTCCTTGAAAGTATTAAATTTTTGTGTTCAACCCCAAAGATCTTCCTACCTTGTGATGGAAAACCTCATTGACTCCTACTTGTGAGATTTCCTTTGTGGAGGATTGAAGTGGTGGAGGCCCAGATGGAGGAACTTAGTTTATTGGTTTCGATATGTGTTGTTGCAGAAGTTTGTCAACTACATACTTATGTTGATCACATTAATAGAAATACTCTTTTCTCGTCCAATTGATTTATTGCAAATATTTAAATTACTTTCCATGGGCATATTTTTCATGTATGTTAATGGATTATGGTAACATTTTATATCAATACCACATGCTTCTGTATCTTTGTTGTTGAGAACTAGTTGCAGGTATAAAGCTTTGGGTCATCTGCTCAACGATGGTCTTCTTCAAACGTACGGACAAGGTAGGATCTTAGCCTTCTCTTGTTAGCATTTCATTTATATAGAATATTTGAGATTACAGTTTATTTTTGGGTGTCGTTTCATTTGTTGTGGTTTTCCCCTAGCCATAAAGAGATTTTCCTCAAAACAAAATTGTTGACTCCACTCGGGAGATATCCTTTTTGGGGTATTGGGTGTTTTTCTCCTTGATTTTCTCTTTGTTTTCCTAATTTTCAGTGTTGAATGTTACTTAATATGATGTATACTGCCTTGTATATGAGTTTCTTGTCCTAACCCTTACCCTAGTAGTGTCATTTTTGGCATACGCAGGTTTTCCCTTGACATTCACGTACACACGTGAGTTGTCTGTCCTTAGTGAATTTATATACACTTTTGTTCCCTGAACAATCACATACATCATATATTACGTCTTTTTGGCTAAGTTTGGTGTCTGCTGGATGAATGTTGTTGGTTGATGAGACTTCTTGGGTCCCCATTCTGACTGTTAGGTGTCCATAGAGTGATTGGAAACTTGTTTATTTTTGAATTTTTGGGCAAATTCCTTTCTTGTCATTTTTCTCATTTGTTGTCCTTGCATACTAGTTCGGGTAGTTTCTTCTTGGTATCATGCTTGGCTTGTCTTCCGTTTCTTGCAGTAGGGTCTTCCCGTGAGGTTTTTATTCATTCCTTGCATTTTCTTTTCATTATATCTAAAATACAAAAATATTTGTTTTATTTCATTTCTTATGGCATTTGCACTTTTGGTTACTTTGCATTTATTTTGGCTTATTAAGAAAGAATGCACTTCATTGGAATTGTATAGATTTCATTTTGGAAAACAACATTTAGAAGCATACCATCTCATTGAAATTCAAAACTAGTACTTAGCGGTGTTTTTACATTTGCTTCTTTTTATACATGTTGAGTTGTAATACCACCAGTTTCATGATTGCACCCCTTGAGTAAACACAATCCATTAAAATTAATGTTGATTAATTAAGATTGATTAGAAACGATTTTATTTTTTAGGGTACACAAACAAGTATAGGACCTAGGGCCTTGGAATAGGATTTTGTGAGTAAACTTCTCCAAGGATATAAAACTAAAGGTATGTGTCTGACCAAGGAGTGGTGAAACCCATTGTGTGACTGGTGATGTCAGGAGGATTCTCTCACACCAAATTTAAGAACAAGATCACACAAAGTTGGTTGCATATATAGCCCTCTAATACATTCCTAGCATTAGAGATATTTATATGGTTCTATTCATATTTGGGGGTCTCACTAGTTCCCTTACCTCAATGAGAGATGGTACTTTTGAGATTTCGGGCTTTGTTACAATGCCCAAATAGTGGACCAGACTTACGACTGCTCACTTGCACATTGGTTATATCGTGGTGAATATAGTTGCTTGACATATGTATCCACATAGGTTACTTTTAGGGGTTATTCTAAAGGTACCCAAAGTCATATAAGGGTTGGAAAACACACAGTTTTTATGGAGGATTTCCTCTCCGGAGGGATATGATCGACTGTGATGTGAAGCCTATGAGGGACTTTATGATCCCTCATTCAATGCTACCCAACCCATGGTCTCTACTCAGGACGTGGGGACAATTCCCTTTTTATTTCCTTAGAGTATGATAAATTCTAGTACTAATCCATTTTTGTATGGTTTTATAGACATGACTTCTTATTTCTCATCATCTGTGTCGACATCTCATGTGAATCCTAGTTTTGGGTCTAGATGCATGACGCCTCCTTACGATCCTTTCGTATGTGGTGGGGTCCATGTCCATCAATCAAATACCATGGTAGGAGTATGGAATCCTATTTCTTATTGATCTAATCCTGGCTTCAATTTTACAAGATGGAATCCACATACGAGTGGTTCTTCTACTTCCTATATCATGTCTATCATTCCTTCTTCCACTGGATCGATTACTACAAATTATTTTATTATGGATAACCCCCCTCTGTCCTTTGGTTCTTCATCTATAGTTAGTAAGTTATATAGTATGGGAAACCCCCTACATGTATTTCCTTCGTTTGGGGGCAACATATATCCTCATGTGAGTAATCCTTATAATGTCGCTTTCTCTTTGTAAGTGGATTCCTCGATTCCCTTACAACCTTTTATGAATCAGTTAGAAGGAGGATACTATCCTACTAGATAGGGCCATGGTGTATACTAGAACCCTTCTTAGGACTAGTATTTCTCAAGAGCATGGGCCCTGATGTCATGACCCGACTCCCTTTCTTGGCCATGTTAAATCTGCCAGACTTGTCAAAATTAATGAATGCCCTATGGGTCACGATCCGTCATGGCCCCCCATTCCAGTTAAGCTTCCTTCTGACATTCCAAATTTTGAAGGCAAGAATGGTGAGGAACCTAGTGATAATGTCACCACCTTTCACCTATGGTGATCTTCTAACTCCCTTAATGACGATTCTGTTCGTTTGACACTATTTCAATGCACCCTCATAGGGGTTGTCACAAAATGCTACATTGAGCTACCTGGAGGAACCTACGAAACTTTCAATCAGATGGTTTTGTTTTTTCTCAATCACTTCCAATTACTAGTTCATTACAATGTCGACCTAGAACTCTTATCGAACTTTTGGAAAAATAAATCCACGCATATATTTGATCATATACAAGAGTGGCATAAACATAAGAGGTTGATTAAAGCCTACATTCCTCCAAAGTTTCTATTGAAATGGTTCCTCAAGTCTTTGTTTCCTTATATTTTGAAGGATGTTTCTACATCCAGAGTGACATATAAGGAAGAAGAGATCGTCAAATCCCAATAGTTAGACCTTATATATGCTCAATCTTGTATTCTTTACAAAATTATCCTTGATGCACCGCGGTCAAACTATGATACTAGAAAAAATCTCAGACCTTATGTCGATGGAATCATAGGTTTTGCAAGTTCCAAGAATACAGACATGGTGATGAACCAACTGAAATATTTGTCTCTTAGCCAGCCTATAGCAGGACAAGCTTCAACTTCATCCTCCACCACCTAGATGAAAGATGTAGATTCAGTACAATCGTCTTCGAACCTAGATGATAGCCAACAAACTGAAGGGAAAAAAATGAAAGAGTGAGGTAATAATCATAAGGGTGGGAATAAATATAATAATAATAAAGTCAAGGACAATAACAACAATGATAATTTGAATAATACTATTGGTGAGGGAAAGAAAGAGAAGAGGAAAGTGAAGTTTTCGTGTAAAATTTGTAAAGATGATCACCTATTGTTTTAATATTCCTCTTTCTCTTTTAGGGTTGAACTAGGTTCGGATCTCAACAATTTTCCAAAAAAACCCTCTAAAACTATTAGCCCTCCCGTTAAACAAAAGGAAAACACAGTGTACAGAGTGCACTATTCAGTATCACTCGAAATAACTTTATGGGTAACTGCAATGCTCAAGTGCTTGCAGTCTAGGAAGGAGTGGGGAGTTGGGAGTGTATTCTTTCTTCTTCATGCATTCATCATTTTGTTCATTCAAATATTCCTAAGATTCATTCATATTTTAGGCCCATGAATGCATTCTAATATATATAGCTTAACAATTCATTCATAAACTAATCATTGGTAGAAAGTAAACATGAAATAAACATCACATATAGCACATGTTTTACCATGGTTCAACCCCTCCCAGGCTACATCCACAAAGATTTGGATTCTATTCTCTTTTATTAGGTTTGCTACAAAATATGGCGATGCACACGTTACATCTCCAATCATACAAGAACTATGAGGTTAGGGAACTCTATGAGGTAGACTAGATCACATCAGGATCCTCAGCCTGTGACATAACCCGTAACATCTCCAACATCCAACTAGGCTATGCCATGTAAAATATTTCGAACTGTATGCAAACTAAAAAATATACACATAAAATCTTGCTGAAATTTATATATAAAACTCAAAACAGACAAATACATTCCTTAAATGCACAGATTCATATGAAAATAACAGTAGCATATAAATGCAACATAGAAAATAAATACCCATAAATATAAAGTAAGTTATAAACCACACATAAGATAAACTCATAAAAATAAACACGTAAATAATAATGCAACATGTAATTTAACACACAATTGACACTTATCTTGGTAATAATATCACCAACTGTGTGAAAAAATTCCACGAACCTCTCAGCCTTAGACCAAACTACTCATCACTCTCAGCAGTGGGTCACCCTCGAGATGGGACTAAAATCCACTCGAGTAAAGGGATTCCTAACCAAGTTGGCGTATCTCAGACAACAAGAAAGACTCCATCACATGTGCCAACTCAAACTAACAGCCTACAGTCCCTCATTCCCCACATGCCTGTCCCACCCCATGAAGTGTGCCCCTTCTCTTCTCAAACGTACCTCGGCAACCTCACTTCACTTCCAGGGCTTCAACAACAAGCCGGATAAGAAGTCTCATAGCCCTGTTGCTGAAGCATTGCATCCTCACGCTCCCAAGTAGTGTTCTCAAGACCGTACCCGATCCATTGGACCTTTACAATCCCTATGGATCAATTCCAAATTTGTTTTATTTTTGGTCCATAATGCATACCATATGTACTTGGAAAGTGCCTTCTTTCTCCACCTGAATCACATTCCAATCAATAACATGATTAGCATCAGGTATATATTTCTTGAGAAATTATACATGGAATACATTATGAACAGACATAGATGCAGGAAATGCAATCATATAAGCTACTGGACCAATCCTCTCTAGGATTTCAAACATCCCACAATAGTGAGCTATCAACTTTGAACAATTTCCAAACTTCAGGGAACATCTGTTGGCATTCACTTTCAAGAATATATGGTCCCACACTTTAAATTCCCTGTGAGTTCTTCCCTTATCAACAAAGATTTTCTTCCTGTCTTGGGAAACCTTTAAATTTTGTTTTATTTTCAACATTTTCTCCTCCATATCCTTAAGTAAATCTGGCCCAACCACTGCTCTATCTGCTGGGTTATCCCAACTTACTGGTGTGTTTCACTTTCTACCATAAAGTGCCTCAAATGGGCTCATCTTTAGATATGTTTGGTACCCATTGTTATAATAAAAATCTACTAAGTGTAGGTAGTCTTCCCATTTTTATGGTTTATTCATCACATATATCCTTAATCACATGATTCACCCTCTCTGTTTTTCCATCTAATTTTGGATGATAAGTTGTACTAAAATTCAAATTTGTTCCAAATCCATTAAATAATCCCTTCCAAAATTTTGAGGTAAATTTGGATCTCTGTCAGACAAAATTGTCTTGGGTATACCATGTAATCGAGAAATTTCTCTCATATAAACATCTACAATGTTGGCTTCCTTGTGAGTGAGCTTTACTGGAATAAAATGGGCAACTTTAGTAAGCTTATCCACCACTACCATGATAGAATCATGTTGCTTTTTTGTTCTGGGAAGTTTGGTGATGAAATCCATTGTTACAAATTCTTGTTTCCACTCAAGAATGGGTAATGGCTATGGAAAACCAGTTGCGTGTCTATGATCAACCTTTACCTTTTGACATTCCAAACATTTGGCAATAAAATCAACAACTTCTTTCTTCAGTCCTGGCCAATAATATTGGCTCTTGATAGCTACAATAGTTTTCTGATAACCTGGGTTCCCAGCATAAGGTACATTATGCATTTCTCTCAATATCATATTTTTCAATTCATGGGAATTTGGTACATAAATTATTCCCCTATATATGAGAATTTCATCATTTTCTAGCTTATAGTCTTCAATTTTCTGCTGCAAATTACCTTGTTGTAATTTTGCCACTAATTCCTTGTATTGAAAATCTAATTTTGCAGCCTCCAAAATTCTATCTTTCAAATATGATTGGTACATGCTAATGGATATAACATGCAACTCATGCACTCTTCTGCTGAGTTCATCAACCACTTTGTTCTTTTTCCCCTTGATATGATTTATATCAAAGTCATATTCACTACGAAATTATAACCATCTTCTTTGCCTAGCATTTAGAGATGGTTGATCAAATAAATACTTCAGACCATTATAGTATGTCCTTAGCTCAAATATTTTCCCCATGAGGTAGTGCCTCCACTTCCTCAAGGAATTAAATATGGCCGCCAACTCCAAATAATGAGTGGCATAGTGTATTTCATGCTCCTTCAACTTCCTTGATTCATAACATACAACAAACCCATTTTGAATGAGGAATCCACCAAGTCCTTCTTTACATGCTTCTGTGCATACAATGAAGTTTTCATTTGGATATGCAATCCTTAAAATTGGAGAACTTGTTAATAATTGCTTCAAGTGTTGGAAACTCTTTTCACAATCCAATGTCCTTTGAATCTTCACATGGTTCTTTTGCAAGGAAGTGATTGGGTGTGCAATCTTGGAGAATCCTTCAATAAATTTCCTATAGTATCTTACAAGGCCCATGAATGATTTGACCTCTATCACATTCTTTGGCGCTGACCATCCTCTAATGGCTTCTATCTTCTCAGGAACCACTTCTATCCCTTCCTCTGAAATGATGTCACAAATAATGAATTTGCTTCTGATAAAATGAGCACTTGCTTAATTTGGCATACAATTGATTCTCCCTTAATCCTTGTAATAGCATCCTCAAGTGTTGTTCATGCTCTTCCTTTGACTTATAATATATAATAATTTCATCTAAAAATGCAATTACAAACTTATCTAAGTATTCTCTAAAAATACCATTCATTAAACACATGAAGGCAACTAGTGCATTTGATAATCCAAAGGGCACCACTGTGAACTCATAATGACTATACCTTGTTCTAAAAGCAGTCTTGTTGATGTCTTCTTCTTTAATTCTTACTTCATGATAACCTTACCTAAGATCAATATTGGAGAATATTTTTGCATATTTCAACTAATAAAAGAGATCATCAATCCTTGGCAATGGATACTTATTCTTCACATTTACTTTGTTCAACTTCCTAAAGTCAATGCACAGTCTCAATGTTCCATCGTTTTTCTTCACAAATAAAATTGGGGCACCCCAAGGTGACACACTTGGGCGTATATACCCCTTCTTCAAAAGCTCTTCAAGTTGTATTTGCAACTCCAATTCTGGTGTACTCATCCTGTATGGAGTCTTGGATACTGGAGCTACTCTAGGCATCAAATCTATGGATAAAACAATGTCTCTTTTAGGGGGTAATCTTGGTATTTCCCTAAACAAATATTCAAACTCTTTTAGGACTGCATAATCTTCAATATTTGACACCTTATATTTAGGTGTCTCTTCCATATATGTTGCAAATATTTGACACCCTTTTTCTGTAACATTTCTTCAGCTGGAATGTTGAAATTTATCTGATGGTTACTACCCTGGGAATTCCTTGCACTGTCCTTAGGTTCCTTTCTGCATCCAAGCAAGTAAATTCCTTGTTATGATAGTCTACGATATCATGATTTTGGTCCAACCAATCCATCCCAATTAGACAGTCAGAGGAACCTAAAGGCGAGATGTTTAAATCTTCCCTAGTGTTCAATCCATTCATGTCCATAAGACATGACTTAAAAAACTCATTAAATTTTCTTTTGGCTCCAGTAGCTAGCTGCACCAACCAAGATTTTCCATGCTTTCTTCTTGGAAAATGAAAACTTTACACCATCTTAGGATCTATATAACCATGAATATCTCTTGAATCAATTAAAATAGCAATGGTTTGGTCGTTGGTCATACCTTCCACTTCAATCATATGTGGTTGATACTCTGCTTGTTTGTTGTCCAGGGATGCATATATCCTTGGTACATTTCTTCCCATGTCTTCCACTATTTCATCTTATTGTACATTGTGAACAATCCTCACTTTTTCACCTCTGTGAGGGAAATATCTAAACATATGATCTCCTTTACAACCCCAACATTGAATAGGTGGTTACCTTGGCCTTTGACCCCCTCTCTCAATCATTCTGGGTTCCCTAGAAGTTGGTTGTCCCTGAGGATTATTTATGAAGAATGGTGGCTTAGTCCCCTTCTTCCTCTGATCCATATTGAGTTTCATTTTTTCTTCCCAAGATTTTTGGAAAGTTAGTCTTGCTTTTTGCTAATCATATAGGCATTTAGCTCGCCTTATGGTCTCCTCCAATTTATTGGGATCATTATACTGTATTTTGTCACTAATGAATGATGGCAATCCACTCAAATACCTTTGAATCTTAACTGTATCATCCTTGATGAAAGAAACATACTTCAAAAGTTTTAAAATCCTTCATTCATATTCATCTATGGTCATACTCCCAAGTTTGAGTTCAAAGAAATCTTTCATTTTCTTTTCAAAGTATCTCTTAGTCAAGTATTTATTTTCAAAATACTTCTTGAATTGCCTCCAAGTAACACTTTTCTCTTTAATGTGTTGCACCTGCACAAGTTGATCCCACCACATGGATGTATTTCCCTTGAGTTGATAGATGGAAATTCTTCCTTCTGCATGACATGAATAATTATGCAATTAAAAATACTTTCTCATGCCCAACAACCATGTCTCTGCATCTTCACCCTTCTTGTGCTCACCGTCGAATGTAAGAGGTTTGATTTTTTTCATTTCTACTCGTACCTCATCCACCCCAGACCTCTTATGCTTCCTGACAGGGGATGGAGTTGAGATGATGTGTTCACTCTTATTGGAATTCCTCAGGGAGTAATGGTGATGTATGTTAACACTTCTTGTTCTTCTTTTCTCAGTAGGAGACCTATGAATTCTTGATTTTCTTGAGCCACTCTCCTTATTCAATTTCTTTTCTATTCGGTTCAATCTCTGCATTAACTTCATGTTGAAGTCATCCTGCTACTCCTTGGCTCTCATAAGCCTTTCATTATATTCTTTATGGCTTTGGACATCATTCTATAAATTTTTAATGGTCTCTACCATATTCATGTTTTCATTCCTTCCTTCTCCATGGCCATTGGAGTTTGTTCCTTCAATGCCCAAATGGACATCCATCCCTCTGATCTTATATTCCTGGCTGTAAGTCCCCTATGCATCCTCCATTCCTCTGCACTCTGTGTTGATCCTGATCTGTTGTTTTTAACTCTGCAAAATGTGCATCCAACAAAACTTTGTCAGGTTAACTGACTCATCAATTTCATGAAAAATATGAACCATTCTGGTTCAATAATATATCATAATTCTTTCTTCTGATTTACTGAAAAATTGATTTCCCAGATCAATTGTGTGGGTGAATAATTATATTATACTATCCAATACCTTTCCAATGCCTTATTCCCTGCTCAATTATGAGTCTTGAGTATAAATTTATGGTTATTTGAAAATTGTCCATTAATGTTTCTATTCACTCTTCAACTTGGTGCAACTCTGTGATGTAATTATGCATTTTTGCACCTACTCGATTGGATTTTTTGTAGGATCTCAATTGGGATTATTCATATACATGTTTTGGATAGTATGTCAAAGTTTAACCTTTTTCTAGGTTTCGGGATGCTACTTACAACCTGCTGAAGTTCTAGGCCAATTTGTGTTTTTTGTATGGAATGCTACAGGTATCTTATTTGCCATCTTAAACATTTTTAACATGCCCAAAAATTTAATTCGGCTCTAGGAATATCATCTATGGTTCAATATATTTCCATAGGCTACTCCTATGCCTCAATCTGATTCCGGAGAAGAAAGTTATGTCCCTTCTAAGTTAGTTGGGTCTTAAAATTTACCCTCCACTATTTGTCTTGTAACTTCCTCATAAAAGCTTCATTTCACGAACAGTTTACACCATTAGGTCATAGTTCTCCCATGACCTTCACCTGGGTTCTGTTTAGTTTTATTACATGTTTATCTCTCTTGAGAGGAATGACATTTAATTTTTAGCAAATAGATAAAGGAATAACATTGGAATATGCTCTTGAATCTACCAAACAATTGTGGAGGTTCCTGTTGAAAATTTCAAACGTCAAAAGGAACGGTGGGACAAAACGTTTTCCCTTCTTATCTCTGAGTAGATGTTTACGGTTGGTTTATTCACCAGATTTGTGGGTATTAGATTTATTTCCTAATCATTTCTTGTAGTAGGGTTTTCAACTACTTTCAATGCTTGTAGCAGGAAGTCCCTTTCTTGAGGGATGCTACATATGTCCATAATTGATATGTTAGCCTTTAACTTCTTCAAATATTCAACTACGTTGTAATCCAGTTTGGGAGATTCTTGGGTATGGATGCTTACAAGTTTCTTACAGGGAAAAAAAGGATCTTTCAAGTGATCGATAGTTTTGTTACCCCTCGAAGTTTGGGTCGTAGCAATATCTTTTGAGACAAGTGGACCTTTACTTCACGTTTTCACAACCGAGACCTCTGCGGGTGGTCCTTGAGACTCAAACAAGTCGTTAGAGGGAATGATTAGGTCAGGATCCCATATCAACATGGTTGCATCTTCTGGGGAGTCAATCTCTTCCTGATTAGAAACATTCATAACTAAACTGCTTAGCTTTTCAGTTGGGGAAACTTCGTCTAGGAACTGATTGGCCATTAAATTCATGGCATGCACCCAATGAGAGCAGTCCCTTTCAGAGTGATTTTCTTGGTGATAAGTACAAAAATAATTAGATGTTACATTTCCCAGATCAATATTTAAGTTAGTTAGGGGAGGTTAAATTGCTTTCAATGAGAGGTTTCTTTTAAAGAAAATCTTATAGGGCCTTTGCCTTTGGTTTCCCTCCCCTACACTTTTTTCATGTCTATGATCTCGTTTGATAATTTCTTAACCATGTGTTTTATATATTCTATGTCTCCATTACCCTTGTTGGGAGTCTATTCTGCTTGTTTCCCCGATGGTCTAGTCAAAAGGCATCCTCTCCTGGGAGGAGGTTGAACTTATTTCTTAACTAAAAAGACTTGGCCTTCTTTACACCCTTTCATATGGAATTTTATCATTTTGGCTTCTTCAAAATTCTCATCTAAGGTTCATTTGGCATCCCTCTTCACAAACATGGAAATAGAAGCTAGGAGAGCATTAGCATATACTTCGATTTGCAACTCCTGAGTTCGTTTAGCTTCAGGTTGGAATTTGTTCAAAATAGTTGTGAATCTTTGATTGAAATATTTAACCTTCTCTTTTGAACTCAGGGTGGTTGTGAAAAATTCATATATCAAAGCTCATGTAGTGGTTTCTTAGACAAATTTATCTAAAAAATCCTTTTGAAACTTTGTCCAACTAGTTATGGATCCTACAGGTAAGTTGAAATACCATGTGGACGCAAATTTCTCGAAAGTGTAGGGGAAAATCCTACATACTACGTCTTCATGTTGGACATTCATAAGTCTAATCGCTAGTATGAATTTCTTGATATGATCTTCAGGTAATCCTGAGGTTTTGGGGTTGAACTTAGGATGTAACTTCTCTGGATGTCGGGGAAGGTTATGGACTAGTCCCGGGAGAGCCAAAGCGTCTCTAGACAACTAGGGTTGATTATTCTATGGTGGGTTTCCCCTTTCTTCATTATGGTCATTATTGTCTTCCATATCTTTAGATTCTGAGTTAAACTCGTCCTCTTTTGAAAAACCGTTTGGTTTAGAGACATTGTCGGTTGCTATTTCGGGGATCAAATTAAGAGGATGTTTGATTTCAATGATTGAGAAATATATTAGGTGTTCTACTGTGTGCACAAAAACCTCGTCAGAAGTGTTGACCACTGGTCTACTTATTTTTTTTCTTCGAGGAAGTATCAAAGCTAAAGAAAACGCACCGATCTGTCAGGCGTATGCTTTTGTGATTCTTCTAAATTGATTTAACTCCTCATGAGGAAGAGCATAAGGTATATCAAGGAACAATTGTTCTTCCTTGGGCTAGGTGAGTCACTCTTTTCAGGAGTACTCAGTGTGTGTGGGTTGTCTTGGGAATGACTAGCCATGCATGTGGGTTGTTTTGAATCTACAGGATGTCTGAAATATTACATGAAATATGTATTCAACCATTCATTCTTTAGGCCCTCCTTATAGCACCAATTCTATTGATGGGCCCTAAATCCATTTAATTCAACAGTAGGAACCAAACCCGCCACTGAGGCCCAATTAGACTCTACAACGTTTTATGGTGGAATGGTTCTCTAGATCTTGCGATCCGACCAATTAATCGATGGGCTTTACATTTTCTTGTGAAGGTGTCTCCTTCGGTTTGGAATTTCTCTTTTTGTATTTTCTTTTTGGTTCAACCGATATAATATTGTAAGCTAGTATAAACCAACTTGGCAACAAAACGGGAAAATATTATAAAAAAAAAATTGGACAAGAGACTGAGCTTGGGATAACCTACTACTCAAGCATGCACACAAAAATTCTATACCACAGGCCTAGTACTAATACGTTAACCATGTGAGCATCCAATTACTGTCTTAGATACTAATTTTTAGAAATACAACGCGTATGTGATAAGATAATGGAAAGAAAAATAATTCACCTACTCTAATCCTCCATCACATAATAACATAATGATTCATCTTCATCATTAAAGAAAAGAACTGTAAAACATTGCATCAGATAACTTAACAATAGATTTAATATCTCTTACTCATTACAACATCCATTCATGAAACGAGATAAGAAATAGTTCTTCTCCACATCCAAACACACATGCATTTGATGAAAATATAACTTTGTCTCTGGTCCAGAAAGACTTCTCAATTAAGGGTAGATCCAAAATAATTCTTAACAAACCAGAAAAGAGAGTTTCTTGCAACAACCATCGACTCTTGACTAATTAGTCGATGCTCTTATTTATAACATAAAATTAACTAAAAATAACAACTGAAGTGTATTTAAACAAAAAAAAATTCTCCACGTGGCATTCTCTCCTAACAGTTTTCCAACAATCATCTCGAAATATCACTTTGAAAGGGTGACTTTTCTCATACTCCAACCAACTAGTGAACATCTCCTTGCAAGTGTGGGCGTATGGAAATATGTGATGTTCCATCGGAGCCGCAGAAATCTCTCTGATATTTACTGCATGTGCCCAATATTTCACCAGATTGACGCTTAACTATTGCAGCACAGCCTGAGCTTTTATCTGGTGTTCCATAAATTGTTGCACTTGTCCTGGCGTTGTGTCGGTCACCTTCGCTATCTCTTCAAACCATAAAAAATATTTCTTGGAGTGTGATTTGACTATGTTGCACAAGTCAACGAAGTCATTGGGTGTGACAAACTTGGGGAGTCTGATATCTTTCATATCCTTGTTGATCTTTCCCCAGTGTTTCTCGCATTTGGCCCATTCCTCTTGAATTTATCGGTGTGGTTTCTGAGTCATTTTATCCCAATACTCAGCTGATATTTTTATGTGATCAATACTGCTTTCATTCAACACCCAGATGTCATGTTCTTATTTATCTTTGTCCTAATGGACTCCACCAATGTAGACGATTCGCTCTACATCTTGTTGCGCCTTTTCGTACCACCACTCCATATCCTTGCATGTCACGAGTGCCATGAGAGTATCTTCTTGGAGCTCGGCTATCTTCATAGTGAAAAGGTGTCGCTCGGATGTGAACTTGCTATAGACCTCTTTGAACTCGCTCCTTAGCTACACCGTGGCCTGTGTTGTGTTTTGATAGTACTTAGCCAGATGGCACAAATGTTCCAGTTCTTTCAAGGAGGTGGCCAACTCTTTCTCATATCTTTTGGCTCTGTCTAAGGTAGCATCTGAGATCACTTCCCTATGCTTATGATTTCGAATGTTCTAGCATGATATATGTTTATCAAATCTTCCTTTGGAGTGATGAGGATGGAGTGATCCAAAGTGATCCTCCTCTTCTTAGTGGTCCTCTAGATGATAGACTTCTTCTTCTGATCATAGGTTATCACATGTATATCGGCTACCTCGTCCACAGGTTCGGGAATCTATTGATCCCCCCATGTGAGTGTATTTTTGAAACTCCTGATGGTATACACTTTATTAAGATTAGGATCTTGAACTTCCTCACTGTGCACCAAAGGCCCAACTTATGTTTGTTTCTCATCAGGGATCTGAGTATCGAATAAAATAAAGGTGTCAGGGATAGATTCAATACTTACTTGTTCATCGGTCATTGAAATGTCGATTTCCTTTTGCGGGGCTTCTTCCTCTATCTCATCTGGTCCTGACTTGTCCTTCAGACTGTCTATTCAGGTTTCTGGCACATCAGGCATATTTGTGTTGAGGCCACTCTCAGCTTATGTTTCTTTTTGTGGGACCTCCTAACTTTGGACATCAAGAATAGAAGAAGATGTCTTCTTAGGCCCCTTTTCTTCCTTGATATGCACCGAGGTCCCGAGAGATACTTCTGGGATTTCATCATCATCATATATCTTTATAAACTCGCTCAAGGGGTTTGGAATGCTTGTTTCTACTGGTACCCAGACTTCATCTGGCTGAATTTCCACACATGATGGTGATCCATCTAACAGTGTTTTGAATTCAAGGTCATCCAACCCAGCAAGTTCATCAACATCTATAAATCGAGGGTTGCTTGTACCCACCTGGCTTCTGTCTAGGTTACTGACAAGGGACCCTGTCATTTCTGATAGGTCTGTGTCATATTGTATCTGATCAATCACTCGTTGTACCCATTCTAACATGATAAGTCCCCTTTCCCTCACGTCCTTTGCCAAGTGGATATCTCTGCCTTGCATTGGGGCTATAAAGGGGGCTTATGCTGCTTCGGTTGTTTTGAATGTTGTAGTTTCTTCTCTGGTCTTGAGGACCTCTTGAGCCGATTGGTTCACGGTTGTCGCTTACTCATCCCAACTCATGGCCTTGAACCTAGTTTTCTTAGGTTCAACCATCCTCTGCATGACCTCATCCCAGTCTTGAGCATTTTTGGTGAAGATTTCATCTTCAAACCTGTTGTGCCTCTTCCATCACCTTAGTGAGCAAAATAGAGGTGCTTGCAAGCTTAGTTGGGTCTACTGAGAAGGACAGCTGCAAGGAAAAGATTTAGGGAAAGAAATAAAAGACTACAATTAAGAATTAAACTAAGAAATGCAATAACAACTAGATTCATGAACATAGGGACATAGAAACAAAAAGAACCATAAGAACCATGTCACCAATGTTGAGGTTGATCTATTAGTGAAACAATACACCAAGAATAAAGGGGACTATGAGTCCCTTCTTCCTCCAAGGGAGGGCTCTTGGACCCCCAATAGATAGCTCTTCTTACAACAAAGAAAAATGGAAAATGATGAAAGAACTCTTTACAAATCCACTCAATGGGTGAGATGGATTGCCCAATGCAATGGTGCAAATATGCTCTTGACAAGGATGGAGTCCTCAAGAGAATAGAGGCAGCA
>SNQJ01S0168522.1:0-20779 GCA_010110895.2 Picea sitchensis | reverse complement strand
TTTCATTTTTTAACGAGCTTGACACAGAAACAGGAACTATGCTCGTAACATCTATTTCATTTTTTTAACGAGGTTTCCATAGAGATGCAAAAACTATCCTCGTAGTTGGTTTCATTTTTTAACAAGCTTGAAATCAGAAAACCATGCTCAAAGCTCTCTTCTTGATCATGGCTACCAAGAGGAAAATGCTCTGGAAAGACACCATGTCAAGGGACAACACTCGGTCATGGATTCCAAGAGATAATGGAAGGAAGAAATACACTCTAGAAAGAACACATGTCGAGGGTCACGACAAGGGTAAGGAGATCAAGCTCTAAAATCCCTATAGAAGAGATCACCATGTCAACTATCGAATCTAAGTCATCAGAAGCTGAAGTCATGGGAGATAACATCACACAATTGACCTGTGGCAAGGGTGACACCGACTGCATATACAAACCATTTAGGGAAGGCATGGAAATCAAGTCAGGACCAACAAATGAAAGTTGATCAATAGTTACAATTCTTCCATCGTGCGGGAAATATATCACACGAAAAAGAGTTGACACTATAGCTTTCGTGGCATAGACATAATCTCGCCCAAGGAGAAAAGTGAAATCCAAGGGATCTTGGACTACCATGACGTCAATAAAGATAGTTCTCCCTCCCAAAGTTACAGGAAACTGAGGAAGGGTCCATAAATTTTGACTGGTTCTTCTGTTAAAAGCTAACAGAGTCTGTGTAACCAGCACAAGTTGAGGATAACCCAAAGCTTTCCAAGCAATAGGGGACAAAATACTAACGGACGAACCCTCATCTATCAGCGTCTGAGGAATGTCCCGACCACAAACCTATACTGTAATCTTGAAAGGAATGTGAGAGGGAAGACGAGGTCCAATTAGCACACCCCAATCAAAAAGGATGGCCTCATTACTTGGATGGGGATAGGCACTTATCTGGAGCTTCGAGACTTTGGGGCTCTGGAACTTCGGAGGTTCTCTCAAATCCAAACTTCCAATCCCCTAGAGCGTCGTATTGGAAAACTCGCGAAGAACGGTGGTTCGACGATCCACAAATTGCTAGTATCCAACGACTGAGATGGACTCCGGCCTTCGGGAGTCCTCGACCCCAATTGCTTTTGCCTTGAATTCTACGGATTGCCAAGTCTTCGGACTACGGGCTCTACTGCCATGTGTTCTCTCCCGATCAACGATGAGTATTTACTCCGCTCTTCGGAGCTTCAGGAGTTTCACCTTCATCACACTTCATTCCTTTCAAACATTGAATTCCTAAACCTCTTAACTTTTTCGGGGTCCACATAGTACAATTGTCATCATATAAGATGGTGACACGTGGCCAAACTAATAGGTGACACATGGTCCAATTAATGGTTGGCACATGCCTGGTTCTCATTGGTACAACATGCATACCAAAGGGATGAAACAAATTGACACATGGCATGCTTACAGTGGTCCACATCACCCTAGGTGATGTCATCATACCATTTCACTTAGACACTCCGGAACTTCAGACTTTGGAATACTTTCCCTTATTACACTTCAAAATACCTGAACGTCGAACTGGCGAATACAGTGATCCCCCAAAGCTCGGCTATCAACCAATTAATGTAGTGACATGTGGCGGCACAGATGGGCGACATGTGTCGGGTCCCAAATGGTAATAAGGGACTGTCAAAAGTACAAAACCCAGTTACATGTGGAAAACTTAGGGTAGTTCCACATCACCCTAGGTGACGTCATCATGCCACATCATATCCAGTGCTTCAGAACTTCGGAGCTTCGAGCTTCATAGGATTTCGTTGTTGAACACCACACAACCCCCAGATTGTCGAAATTATGAACATTGCTTAATATGCAGACATGTGTCCCTCGAAATGGACGGTCCAGATTAACTCTGGAGTTTGGGACTTTGGGGGATTTCCCTCCTGGCAGCTTGAGGATTCGCTTCTCTCGGAGTTTTGAACTTTCGAACTGTCATGAGATCTATGGCTCACCTCCTGATCCTTGCTTCATCTAACGGCTTCGATCTTTCCTTGGCCAAATCCAACAGTCAAACACTTCTCCCAGTGATCTATGGCGTAGATCCACTCCGTAACTTCGGAGCTCCAGAGCTTTTGCCTCTTTCACAACAAAGAACTTTAAAAATCCGGAGTGACGAAGTTTGGAGGACTTAGGTGCTTAACCACCATGCTCCTTTTTCTAGGTCTAACGATTGTGAAGGGTCTTCCTTCTCCCGAACAAATCCTACGACTTAAATTCGATCTTGTGGTTATCAACCACGATCATTGCGGTAACCACTCTGCTACTTCTCTTGAGCTTTCCATTACCACCAAGGTGTTCTCTCAGTGCCCTTCTAGCACTCTATAACTTCCATTTACTCATACATGGCCCATCCAGGTTCAGTGTTAAAACCATGGGCTTTCATACCATATTGTGACGTCCCTAGCCACCAACAGGTTGGGCAACATCACTACAGAAAACGCTCTGATACCATATTTTGACGTCCCCAGCCACCAACAGGTCGGGCAACATCACCACAGAAAATGCTCTGATACCATATTGTGACGTCCCCAGCCACCAACAGGTCGAGTCATGCTACCGAAAAACACATTCTTACTGATCTTTTGATAACCCAAAAGGTATCATACCCGGCCATAGACCTGCTGGGCTATGGCACACGGAAAATCTTGCAGAACATCATACATATATAACTTAACAGACAATTACATTATGCTAATATACAAATAAATGCATAAATAATAGTAAAGCCTATACGTAGAGCATATACAGGCTAAACTCATAAATATAAAACATGTACAAATACAAAGCAAGTAAATGGACACATAAATGGTACTTATCTTTTTAGAGAAGACCACCAACTGCGCGCAGACCTTCCATGAACCTCCCATCCATAGACCACGTTGTTCATCACTCTCAGCAGTGGGTCACCCTCGAGCTAGGACTAAACTCCACCCGGGTAAGAGGATTCCTAGGCTAGGCTAAGATAATGGGATGCTACACAGTTAATCAAGAAGAATTCCCTCCCAAGAGCCAACTTATACACACAACCTACAACCTCTCATTCCACACATTCTTGTCCCACCCTAGGAAGTGTGCCCCTTCTCTGCTCAACAGTCCTTCAGCGACCCCACTTCCCTTCCAGGGCTTCAGCAACACGTCAGACAGGAATTCTCAGAGCACTATAGCTAATGATGGACTCCCACCAGGAGAAATCACTTCCCCGGCAACCTCTCTCACCTGGAGAGAGTTGCTCATAGGCCTGACAACCTGCTTCTTCTTTCCCAGCAAACTCTCTCACCTGGAGAGAGTTTCTCACAGGCCTGACAACCTACTTCTTCAATCCATCTCCTTAGCAATAAATCAACAACATTCAACTAACGCATAGGTGATGGAAGCAACTGAAATTGGGTAAGGACACGGAATATGGTAGCAAGCCATGCTCATCCAAGGAAATGAACAGGATATCTCAATGACTTCATGTTTCAGAGGTTTGTGATAGATGCAGAGGGCGACGATGGAGGAAATGGCTCAATGTGTGAATCTGTGGGTGAATCGGGAAGGATGGCAGACTTCCAGAGAATCGTGAGGGTCACCAGACTAGTGAGGGAACGTGAGACTTTTTAAGGACGCCCGAATGGGAAGTGACACGAGAGTGGCAAAGGAACCCCCAACGAGCTGGTTTTCCCAGCTATAACTGCATGCACCCAGGTCGAGACCTGTCTTCCTGAAGCTGCATGAGCTCCACTTAGCACTCGTTCCCTTTCCCAAGAACTTAGGACAACATCGGTTATGTCAACCTTAGCCTTTAGGAAATAATAATAAAATGTTATTCCTTTAGAGGTAATCCCTCTAGCTTGGTCCCTATTCCTAGACACTTAGCCCCCTCCCTTACCCTACCTAGTGGAGCTTAGTCTCCCATAACTCTTTCTTCGTGGTCGGTCTACACGCAGTGATGTATTTATATTAAATATATGAGTATTTACACATATGCAATAATAGGCTCACTGGCCTTTGCATCTAGGCTCTCTGGCCTAATCACCACATAATCCTCCTAGCTTATTATAACTTGGTTCACCAGCCTATCAAACATGTTTACAATTCATAATTATAATTGGGTCTTGGTCTTGGGATATTACATGTTATACCACAATTTGCCATACCATTTGCATTGTGAGATGGCCTAACCCTTGTCCCTCACTTGCAACTTGAAATCCCAAGTTCCCTCATCAAGATCACTTAAAAAACAATTTTTTTTAATATCTGTGGGTTTCCTTAGTGAAACACATGGACATTAGTGCCTTTCTAGTGTACAACCCGTAGATTCCCTTAAAAAATGTGAAAAATAAAATAATTCCACAGTTTTGGGTAGGGTTTTCAGTTGGGCTTCCTAACCTTTCTAAGCTTGTACCAAATGCAATTCAACCTCTTTAACCTCTTGAGGAGGGTATAAAATCACCTTTTGGGGGCATGGATGAGGAGGAAAACCTAGGTGCAAATTTATGCTGAAGAAATTGCAAGTCTCCTTATTCCCCTTCATCCTCTAAGTAGTATCCCCTTGACCTGGAACCCCTATTCTAGCATTCCTTCATTTTCATTATATGACCATAAGGTGTATTCCTATCCTTATTAGCTCATCCAAGGAAGGTAAATCTTGTTGAGTGATGCTTGAAAGACCTTTTGGAGGAACCTGGGCAGTTGGCTTTGAGGCAGTGTCAATGGCTCAAGTCAGGTTATAACCACTTATTTTACCGTTGCTAATAAAGAGTTATCTTTTCTCCATACTCGTGTAGTATTGATTCAATGCGTTATGTATGTTTAATCATTCTCCATATTTTAATCTATCTACCTTTTGTTTGTATGATTTTATGCTATAACTACTTTGTTGCAGCACTTTCTTGATCTTCTCTTGCAGGTTAGTTTGAGCAGGAGTCGAGAGTAGTACCAGGGTCAAGAGCGAGGAATGACACCAACTATAAGGATACAAGGTGTGAAACTTTCTTCCCTCTCTGATAAAGTAGTTATTTCATTACAATTCTTGTGTGTGGGTTAGGATTTTGTCTTTCACTTAGTCAATCTCTGTTTTGACATGACCCAAAATCACAACAAAAAAATCCCATAACAATTGGTACTTTAGGAACCACTATAACAGGAGGCCATTTCCCACTTGGGGAGCTTGGACTAGTTGAATTCACCCCATCCAAATCCAATAGAATGGAAATCCTTTATTCTTTCATTTTCGACAATGAAAGGGGGAGGATTGTAAGGCAATCCCACAAAATATTTTACAATACCAAGAGTGCCATCACTTTCAGTAACTACAAAGACCCCACTTGTAATGGACACTAGAATGGATCCTATATCATTGGCCTCAGTTGGAGTGGTGTTCTCAAGAGTTGTAGAGAAAAATGTTAGAAACATGGCTCAATAAATAGAAGAGTACAAGGAAAGGATCCAAGACTTTGAATAGGAAGTAAAATGCTACAAGATCGATAAGACTAGTATAGTTGCATTTAGAACATATGCCTTTGAGTTGCGAGAAGAATTAGGGATAACATTGAGATAGTTATACACTATCCGAAAGGATTTCCAAGACTTATGTAGGCAGCTACTTGCATTTCTAGATACAATCAAGGACAAAAAATTACTAAGACATGGATTCCAATTGGCTATGGATGAATTGAAAAAATGGCAAGAAGAATATAAAAACACACCTCTATACCTACCTAAATTGATAGAGAAGGAGAACTATATTAATTACACAATGATATCCAGCTACTAGATATTAGGCACATTGATGGAAAAATATATATATGCATTATTCAACAATTGCACATGTTTACAAACAATTGGTAAGAATATGATTGAACAATGTTGATTTCCCAAAGTCAAAGATATGGATGCACCATATTCCATAGAAAAAAAATTATGGAGTTAGAATATCACATCAACTCTAGGGAATCTTAATCGGAATGGTCACTTGAGTCACCAAATAGATATTAAAGGAACATATAGTTGGGTCATCGAGGGACATAAATTTTATCAACTCATTTTTTAGTAAACTTAAAATGGATATGGGATCCATGAATCAAGATGTTGCTACATATAAAGTATCCCTAGAGCAACTTATATTTTGGTGAGTGTTGGGAATCTCTTCCCAACACGAGGTTTGGACAACTTATATTGACAACGAATCTCAAGGCCAGTTGTAAACTTTTTTATTTTTTTTAAAAATGTATAGTTTTATAAGGTTTTAGGAAAAGGACAAAACAAAGGGAGTCCAAAGGTTGTAACTATCAAAGGGAATGCAAGAAGTCCTAAGAAACAATTTCAATATGTAGTTTATATATGTCCAAGAGCACCTTCTATCAAGGACTCTTGCTTTTTGTAATTTTGAAAACTATTTGAATGATTTTTAATGAGAAGAATCCCTCAGGGCCACTTTTTTTAGGATCAAATGGTGTTGTATGATGGAATTTCTATAAACTACTTCCAATGTTAGTGTTGTCATATGCACCATTGTAAGGTAATTATATAGTTTGTGTTGATTATTCTTTTGTGAATTTTATGTCTTTGCATTTAAGTTACTTTTTTTATATTTATCATTCTGAGTTGGCAGATAGATGGTAGTGAATGACTTGTTATTTCAAACTAATATTTTCACATTTGTCATTCATATTTATGTGTTTCTTCTTTTTCTCTAACAACTATTTTCTTTAGAAGTGCAAGAAGGGATTTGTAATTAACCTTCTATCTGCTTAATTAGTATTTCTCCTAGCTAGGATAGGTTATAATAATTTATTTTTCTCACTTAGAATAATTGCATATTGCACATTGCATCCTGCATTTTCCATCACCAACCCCACTCATATTAGTTATGGTTTTCAAGCCAAAATTTGTATGGTTCTTCAATCCCAAATAGTGTGAGGTATAATTGGGACTTTATACTAGGGAGTACCCATGTTTGTTGAAGGGAACTTTTCCTGCGTCAACACCATCCTCCTGAAGTTCCACTGTGAATTTAAAGCAGCCTAACTAGCTATTAAGATTATCAAGGAATGTGTTTAATTTCTATCTTCCATGTGGCTAGATTGCATTAGTGTCATCAAGATACATCTTCCATAATTTTGGTTTGAGTGGGGAAGTGTTCATGGCATGGCCATGCTCTCAAAGTGCTCCACGTATAAGTTATTTACCATGGGGGGTAAAGGGGAACCCATATCCATGCCTCTAATATACTCATAAACCCCCCCATGAAATCTAAATAAAGTGGATTTTAAACAAATTATCACCAAGTTGGCTTTCTCTAGATCAATGATGTTTTTTATGACCTGATTCATTCTTTGGGATCTTGGTAAAGATAAACACTATGTCAAAACTTACCATGATATCATGCTCTTCAACCTTGAGATTTTTTATGTTGTCAATAAAGTAATTTGAGTCTTTTATAAAGTAAGAAGTGTGCCCAACAAGAGGGGTAAGAGTTTTCACAAGATATTTGATGAGATAGTAAGTTGGTGAACCAATGGTGTTAATAATTGGTCTTAAGGGAGCTCCATCCTTGTGTATTTTTGGTGGCCCATAGATGCATGGCATGATACACCCATTGGGTATAAGCTTATATTTTGTATCGTCATTAAGGGATGAAGAATCTATGGAACTATTAACCTCTTTCATAATTTTGGCTACAAGATCCTTTTCAATATTTTTATAGTTGCCACTATGCTAAAATAAAATATCGCAACCACAACATAAATGTTTAAATAAAACAAGTACATATAACTATTCATTTACATCACCCTAATTATGTTACTCACTTGGCATGATAACATTGGTGTTCTCAAAATCATGTTTTGATCTCAAATGGTGTCTTAGTATGATTCACCAATCCCTATCCAACACATACAAGTAAAAATATTATGTCTTGCAGTGATTTGAGAAAACATAAAGCTCCTTGTTTTCATCCCACATCTTTTTAGAGTTAATACATATTATCCCACTATCACGAGCTTCTTTTACATTAATCCAATCAAATGTATCTTGCCACTTGCACCTAAAAATAACATATTGGAAAGATGAGAAGTCCATCTACATGATCTCTTGTATCTTTCCAACATAACCTAACTTTCCCTCTATTAGGTTATGATCACAGTGGCTAGCAGGACTAGATTGGTCAAACTCAACCTCCAATCCACAGTCTAGTGTGACATGTACATCATTGGCATCCTTAGTGTGAAAATGATGTCCTTATGCCCACATAGATGGGAACAAATGCACCTATAAAAATGAAAACAAAGGATGGTGTCATATGTATAGTAACTTAAGCAAATAAAAACATAATATCTGTTCTAATTTTAATGTGCATTATAAAATGAACAATTAACACTGAGATATTATTACAAAGTTGTTTCACCTAATCCTTTTGTTTAGTACATCCTCTTTAGCAAATGGGTAATAATCGGACACATCATATTCTCTCTCATCTGGTCAACCACCTAACTATTGGGATAGATTGTTGGCATGTTTTCTTTTAAATGACCAATATAAGGAATGATTCTACCATTCAATTATGTGAATTATTTCCTATCATTGTCTCATTTCCTTCTCTTCTCTTCATAGAATGTGGCACATGCTCATGTTGCATTATAAAGATTAAATTTATTGATGGCATTAATTTATTAATTTGTTGATATATTCATTAAATCAAAACAAATAGTATGATATCAGATAAATATTATCAAGTATAGTGTAAACAATAACTCTATAGAAACTTGACAAAGGATAAGTGGCTTACTCTTTATCGTGCACCTTTTTTTGTTAGTTTGAAGTAGTGTTTCTTCCCTTTTGTTCCCATCTTAATGGTCATCCTAATCAACTTCGCCTAGTGTGTCATAAATTTTCTTTCTCTACTCACTAGCATAATAGAACAACTCATATACTATGTACCCCTTCACCATAGACCCATTAGGTTTTACCCTTTGTTTAAAAAAAAAACTTCAACCTTTTTGTGTACCTCTCCAAGAAGAACATCCAACAACATGACACCACCCCAATTAATTCAACCTCATAAACTAGGTGACATAAAATATATGAGACCTATAAGTCCATGAAACTCATGATCAATTCCTTCTTAAACATACAAACAATCTTAGTTATCTATATGTGCCTATTCCAATCATTTCAACCAACTAAAAGGGGTGAAGCCAAAGTTGTTGAAATTTCAAATCTTTACCCTTTGACTCATTTGGTTTGTCCAACTTGAGCACTAGATCTCGTACTCCGAAGATTTTTATCTCAATATATGTGTTTATCAAACCATCATTTAATAATTTTTTAGTTGGTTGCAAATTTATGTTTAGATTTCTCTCGCTCTTCATCTAACCTTAAAAAAAATGCAATTCTATTCTAGAGAGCTAAGGAACTTTTCTCCCTATAATATTGAGAAAGTTTCAATGAAGATAAGAAAATATTTGAGGGGAGAATAACTTCATTTCCATAGACTGAGAAATAAGGAGAGGTACCTAGGGAAACTTTAGGTGTGACTCGATCTTCCTATATAGTATTAGGGAGAGCATTGTGCTAATTTTGATGGTGATCAACTATTGTCTTTTTCTAGAATTTGGATGAGATTTTTGTGGGTGGACTCGGCTAACCCATTCCATTGAGGATAATAGTTGGTTGAATAGTGAATGATGATTCATGTTTTCTAAATCAAATTCAATCAAATTTAATGAATAAAAATATGGAGCATCATCAAATACCAATACATAAGGAACACCAAACATGGTAATCAAATGTTGTTCTAGAAATTGGATAATTAGTATTTTATTTACTTGTGTTAGAGGAATGAATTATGTCCACCTGATGAAATAACCCATATTTGTTAGTATATATGTGTGTTTCTTTGTATAAATAAGATTGATTTCACCAATAACATATATTCCTCATTGCTCAAAAGGTGTATCAATTGTAACTAGCTACAAGGGAACAACTAATTTTTTAAGTGTTCCAATCATAGTTGAGAAACCCTACACTTCATAACATAAAGAGACAAATAAATCAGTACACGTTGAATCTAAACTCTCCATTATTTTTATGAACTGGAACCAAATTCGCCATCTGGGTGGAATGGTGAATAAGAAATATAATATTGGCATCAAGAAATTTCTTCAATTCTTTTTGCACTAATGGTTTTAGTATAGGGGGTAGCTTCTGAAGCTTTTGTTGAAGAGGCTTGGTTTTTTCCTTCACTGGAATGGTATGTTGTATGATTTTAGTATAATATTTTTTCAAAACATCATAAGTCCAAGCAAACACATCTGTGTACTCCTTAAACAATTTGATATATGCTTGTCTTTCTATTTCTATGCAACATGGGTCAAGATTTACATTTTTTGGATCCTTTTGTGTTCCCAAATTAATCACTTCATATTGCATGGAGGAACAATGTGTTTTAGCATTGGTAGGATTTTTAAATTTATCTTGCAGATCAAAGTAACCACATTTTGGGGAATGACTGGATTTCAAATCATCCATCCCAATATGAGGGTCTTCCAATGCTTTTGAATGTTCTTCATTATCTATAACTGCATTTTGGAAAGTTCCTTCATGTATCAGAAAACCAACGATCTATTGGTCATCATTAAAAACTCTCCAATTTGTGATATTGTCTAGAATAGAAGGCATGAAAATCAATTCAAAAAAAATGTCAGTGACGAAATTATCCAAATGACCCAAACGAGAAGCAGTATCTTCTTCTGCATTTTTAATTCAAGGAGTAGAAATTATATTAAAGGTTTCAAATTTATTAATTAAACTCCATACCTCACGTTGGCAATTATTTAAATGAGGTGAATGACAATGAATTGAATTCTTAACTTGCCTAACAATGATTTATGAATCACCAAAAACTTGTATGCGTTTAACATTTAAATCTACATCTTTTTTAAGTCCTTAGATTAAAGTTTCATATTCATCTATGTCATTAGTGCACTCAAATTCTAATCTGCAGGAAATAAAAATTTGTTTACATGTTGGATCAAGAAGGATGCAACCAACACCTAATCATTGCTATGATTTAGAACCATCAAAATATAACTTCCAAATGTTAGTTGCTACTTCTAAGTTAGTAGTGTTAGTGTTATCTACTTATACTAGTTTACAATGTGGTACACTAGTGTGAGTACAATGAAGGAGTTTAGACTGTTTGTCATATTTGAAAGGTAAAGTTTCTGCATTACAATTTACAAAATCAATTTTAAAAAATAGTTTCCAAGAATAGAGTTTGAAAAGAAAATTGGTTCATTTTTATCTTCAAGATCAATAATTGTGTGCTTCATGTGTTTTTCTCGATATATCATTAGCTACAAACGTGACCATTATGTAGCAAAATAACCCTCTAGTTTCTGAGACCAACCCCTACTCAATAACAAACCATAAGCTTTTGGAATATCAACAACAATAATGACAATCATGTCATAAACTTTAGGATTAGAAGCTAGTCTAATTAGCACATCTTTCAATATACTGATTACTTTCACTTCTAATCTACCTAACTGAATTATATGAGTGAAGCATTTACTTAGTCCTGCATTTATTTTTTTGCAAATAGAATATTGCATAACATTTGAAGAGGCTCCAAAATCAACTAGACAATTATGAACATTCCATTTAAATAATGCATAATTTAGCAAAAAATGTGGAGTCTAAGAAACATATTTCTTCCCAATTATAGTTGCATTAACTACTAACTTTTGTTTAGCATTTATAGAATTTGTTGTAGTTTTTTTTGTTTTTAGTAGGTCCATTCATAGCTTCAAGTAACAATTTATTCTACTGAGTTAAAGTGAAATTATCAAACATTGAGACATTGGCTTTTGTGTTTTTTAAATCCTCAACAATGTTGTATTCCAGTTCAAAAATGGAAGAGGGAAAAGATGATTTTTTATGGTACTAGGCACTATTTTCTTGGGATTTGTAGAGGTTGAGGGTGTTTCTATTGGGGGGTTCCCTTACTACTTAAATTATATTCATTTTGTGAGGTTTGGGTTGCATGTACCTCCTTAATTACCTAATCTTTATGATCCCCATTATTATTGTGTTCACCAAGTAGTAGATCCCACAACGACATTGTTGCTTCTTCTTGCAATTCAATGTCCTCTTCTTGTTTTGTCTCTTCAGTGACCTCTGCAGCTCTTGATTTGAAGTGCTAGATTATGTGGATGAAGAAACAAACACTCCAAACATATTTATAAATTGAAGGAAAGTTTTTTCTGAGTGGTAGGACATGTGTACTCTATAGAAATTGAATAGCGAAGTTTTCCATAACTAAATTCAAATTAGCAAGGGAATATGTTGGGGGGGGGTGGATTTTTTTAAAGAATGTTTTGAATACTTTCTTGGTCAAATTTCATTCACCATAATTCTTCTTTATATCTATTATTTCATTTGAGAGTTTCTTTTCAATTCTTTGCAAGCTTTCCAAGAAAGTTGAATCTGTGTCCCTAGTTTTTGTGCTTGGTTTAGTTAATTGCAAGAGTTTCTTAGTGGTGGGTGCAGATTTATTTTCATCTAATCCAAGATTTCAATTGAGAATTATCATTTATTTTTCCACATCAATTGCTTCTTTAAAATTTTCTACCAAGGTGTCTTTACATGCTCTTTTAACAAATATTGCAATGGAAACATGCAAAGCATAAATGTAAAAATCAACCTAAACATCAACAATGGGTCTAAAACTTTCTAGGATTTTATTTAAAATCATTGTGAATCTTTGATTAAAATCCTTCAACCATTCCTTAATATCCATTTCCATTCTTGACATTTTAAAACCAAAGCAGTTGGGTTTCTTTCATCACCAAATTTAGTTTAAAATCTTGTTTCAAACTGATTCCAATTGGTGATAGACCGATTGGATAAATTGAAATACTAGGTAGAAGATTTATTCTCAAAAGTGTATGTAAAAAAGTGATAGACAACATCCTCATGTTGAACATTCACTAAATGGACTACAATCATAACAACATTTAGTGTGATCTTCAAGTTGTCTGCACTTACCTGGATCAAATTTAGGCAACAATATTTTAGGATGTTTCAGTAAATAATCTTGTTTCCCTAGAAAAGAAAGAACATCTTGATCCATCCATCTATGATGTTTATTTTCATTTTCATTAGAGACAATGTATTGATATATTTCATCTCTACATTGTTTGGTAGAGAATGAATCTGAATCAACGAGACTAGCATATGGTCTGGTGGGAGGAATCTAGTCTAAAGGTTCAAGAATTTCTTATAAAGAATGAGAAACTAGGTCATGTAAGTTCAAAAAAAGGATGATCTCATTTTTTTGGATAAATTTTCTACATGCTTTAGTGTGCCTGGGAAGCTACTACATGAGAGGTATTTTTTGTCCAACTTCATGGGAAAATAATCAAGTAAAATTATCCATAAACGGGAGGATTATAGTCTACCCTTATCACCAACATGGAGTCCTCTACAAAAAAAATATAATCACAGTTCTCATCAGCTTATAAAAAACTCGACTAGAAATTCCAAAGTCGGGTCGACCATGAAAATAAAACCAGTTGAATCAACCATGTGAGGGGGAATTCGGACTTCCAGGAGTAAAGTCGGAGTAATACAAGTCAACCAAGTCGATTCAGATGAAAGAAGGTTGACCAAGTAAAGTCGACCAAGTCGATTCAAACTAAATAGAGGAAACCCCAGTCAAACCGTGGGTAGATCTAGTCGAATGGAAGTTATTGATGGTCGATTACGAAAGAGGAAAATGACCTGTGATGGAGTTGAAACACTCAAAGGTGAATTGGGTCAGCCAACAATGAATATTATAATCTAGAGGATGAATTTAACTACCAGTTGTGAAGGAAGATGTTTGGGGGGTCGATTTTCAATAACCCACGATGAAAAAAAGTTCCTAGGCAATTTTGGCAACCCACAGCAACAAAAAAACACTAGTAAGTCGATTTTAATGTTCACCGACAAAGAAAAATGTATGCAAGTATATTTCATTGTTCACTGACAAAGAAAAACATATGTAAGTTGATTTCAATGTTCACCGACAAAGAAAAATGTATGGGGCAAAATTGATAGCAGGAAAATTTGCAAAAAATTGTATATGGTTCACTGGTGGCTAACGAATGCCCAGACAACACTAGGTTTCTAAATATACTCTGTGTATGAATTATGGGCAAAATTAAAATGCTCTAACAAGTCGAGAATAAACCCAATGACTCTAAAAACGAAATTAGAAACCCCCAATGAAATAGCAATGGCTCAGGAATGATGGTTTTGAATTCCCAACTCAAAATCAATGCACGACTATGGTTAAAGAGTTGTTAGGCTGGATTACAAACTCATAACCACTAGATTCATATAAAACAATCTCAAATACAAACCGGTACGAAATTCCATTTGCTAAATAAAACGGAGACAACCATTAAGTTACAGTGCACACATTAACCATTCATGAACAATGCAACCATAAACCATCATCACACATAAACTCATAATTTACCCTAAAAACCCAAATGGGAAAACTAACAATTCTTTTGGGTTAGGCTAGGCTCTTTATTATTCAGCAATGGGAAATTTATAGGCTCTCTGGTTCATCTTTATGCTCCTTGGTGACATCTGGGCAACCTCTCTACCTCATTCACAGCCAAAGAACCCATTTTCCGTTGTGGGGAAACATATTATAGCATACTAGGTGGACTAAGAGGTTAGATGGAAGGTCAGGCATCCCCAACGATTCAGCTTCTCTTCAGTATGTTACTCCTTCCTTTCTTTATTTGTTTGTTTTTCATCCCACGAGGAAAGGGTCTCATGAAGTCTCATTATTTCTTTACAATATGTTTCTTGACTTTTCATATATTACATACAAAATTGGACATCAATCATGATGGCATGGGGCCCTTCATGCAAACAAGTCGATCTCATTCTTCATCCATAGACTTAAACTTTGCTTGTGTTGATTATCTTAGATTCCTATGTCGATAGCCAATTGTTCTTTTCGGATCTGATTTGGATCACACCTCCCCATTGGGAAGATTTTGGTACCCAAAAGTTGCCAAGGATAGATGAGGGAACTTGCTTGTGACATGGTTCCTCTCATACCACTTTGATTTCCTTGCAGTTAATCCTTTGAGACCAATCTACCACATTTTTTATTGTCCTCTACGAGTCATCTGCTCCTTGTGTTGCAGAACTGTGTCTTCATTCAACTCCTCAAGTCTATGAGGTGCATGGTATTCAACTGTCAGAAGAACTTGGTGTTCTTCCTCCTCATCCAACATGGAGGGTTCGAACAACTTCAAATTTTCCCCGTTCACCACTGAGATGATATGCATATAAGGTGGAAGTTTCATTCTGAAGGCGTTCTTGCTCACTTTCTCAATGATATCAAATGGTCCATATCTAAGGGGCTTGAGTTTATTTGTTGCTCCTTATAGTCGTTCCTTACATAGATAGATCCACACCTTGTCTCCAGCATGGAACTTATGATCTTCCCTATGTTGATCATGTCTAGCTTTGTCCAATTGTTGGCTCTTCTTGATTTTCTCATGATCCCTTAGATGTATATTCACGATCTTTTCCATGAAGGTGCTTTCCTTTTGTTCTTCTCCTTGTAGTCATGCCTCTTCCTTTTGTTTTCCATACATGATATCAAATGGTGAAAGAGGTAAATAACCAAAACAAGTCTCAAAAGGAGACTTATTGGTGGAAGAATGAAGTGCTCTATTGTAAGAATGTTGAATGTACACTATATGTTCATCCAAAGTATTTGTATGTTTGTTGGTGTAACCTCTCAACAGTTGCACCAACGTCATGTTTACTACCTCGATTTGTCCATGATTCTGAGGATGAAATGCAGTGGAGTACTTCAACTTGGTATCCATTCTCTCCCAAAGCATTGTCCAAAATCTACCCAAGAACTTGTTGTCTCGATCTAATATGATGGAGGTTGGAAATCCAAAATGTACCCAGACATGGTTGAAGAATAGTTTAGTTGCCTCTTGTCCAGATATTTTCTTCTTACATGGAATGAGCACACACATTTTGTTGAAGCGGTCTACTACAACAAACTAGTCATGGCCTTTATGATTCATAGGAAAACCTCCAAAAAAATCCATGGAGATGCTCTCCCAAGGTCTGCTTGGCACTAGAAATGGCATGTATAAGCCAAGTTTTTGATTGCTTGGCTTGTTAGTGCTGCAAATAACATAGCCTCTAACAAACCTTTCCACCTACTCTTGCATCTTTTGACAATACACATCCCATTTCAAATTCGCCATTGTCTTTGTCATGCCAAAATGTCCAACAACCCTAGAAGTGTGTGCTTCTCTCATCAACTAAACTCTTATGCCCTGGGATATGCATAGTTTGTCTAGTTTGTACAACAACCCTTCTTGGAGGTGATATTCATTTCCTTCCATTACAGTTACCAACATCTCCTTTAGTTGTTTGTAGACTCCTCTGAAATCTTCATCTCCCTCATAATCTTCACTCAAAATTTCATGAGTGAAATGCTCAAGCTACATTATCGTTCCAATTGTTGTAATATTCTTGAATGGTGGTCGAGAGAGCATGTATGCTATTTTATTCATGACTCCTTTCTAGTACTTAATAAATAAATGAATTTTTTGCAATAAACCTAGCCACTTGTAATGTCTCACCTACTACATCTTGCTCTGACTCTATAGATACTAAAGGGGTTGATGATCTGTGTGTATGATAGTCTCTTTTCCCAAGAGGTACTGCTTCCATTTCTTCACTACTTGTACAATCGTAAAGATATCCTTATCATGTCTGGGATAGTCAAGCACTACTCCATGAAACAACTCTAAATGGTAGCACACAGGCCTTCCTCCTTGCATGAGCATTGCTCCTAATGCATATCCACTAGCATCAGTCTTTAGCTCAAAAGGTAGTTGAAAATTTGGCATGGCTAACACTCAAGCATCACTGATTTCTTCTTCAAGTCTTCAAATACTCTTTGTTGTGTCTTATCCCTATGAAATATATTTCCTTTGGTGGTTATGGCATGCAATTGTGCTACTATTGTGGAGAAGTTTTCAATGAATTTACTCAAATATTGAGTTGCTCCCATGAAAATCCTAACCTCTGTGACATTGGTGGGAATAGGCCATTAGGTGATGGTTGAAATCTTCTCCATATCTACCCTTAGCTCTCCTCCTCCAATCATGTGTCCAAGATATATTAAGGAGGTCATTCCAAACTCACATTTCTACAAGTTAGCAATCATATGAGTCTTTCTCAAAACCTCTAGTACCTGTGTCACATGTGAGAGGTGCTCTTTCGAGTATTGTTAAATATTAGTATGTCATCCAGATATACTATTACAAAAGAATCAATGAAGGGATGTAGAACATCAATCATGAGTCTCATAAACATTGTGGGTGCATAGCATAATCTAAAAGGAATTACTAACCACTCATACAAACCTTGTCTTGTTTTGAACGTTGTCTTCCACACGTCTTTTGCTTTGATCTTACTCGGCGGTAACCTGATTTGAGGTCCATCTTAGTGAATAATTTGGATTGTTGCATTTGATCCAACAAGTCATCAATTCTTGGAAGAGGATATATATTCTTGATGGTGATCTTATTCAGGGCACGGTAGTCAATGTACATTCTCAAGTTTCCATCTTTCTTTGGCACCATGATGATGGATGAACCACATGTTGATATACTAGATTTGATGACTCCTTTCTCCATCAACTATTGTAGTTGCTTATTTACTTCATCTGCTTCAATGATGGACTACCTATACAGCCCAATATTATGAAGTGGTGACTCTGGAAACAACTTAATCTCATGTTCAACCTCTCTCTTGAGTGGTAGTCCTTGAGTCTCTTGAAACACTTCCTTGTAGGCTTCAATTAGTTGTTGTATTTGTTGACTCTATTCGTCACTATATCCCTCCAAGGATGCCTTCATCTCCAACTCGTTTCCTTCTCCTTATTGTTTTCCTTCTCTCGGGAACAGCAAGAGAAACTTCTTTGTATTGCCCGTGATTCTTCTTGTCTGATGAGCACTGATCAGAGAGAGCTTAGATTTGTCCTTGTGTGCATTTATGGCATAATATTTTTTGTCCTTGACTATCCTATGCAGGTTCTCACTCCTTCTCAAAATGGCATCCCTCATGTACAAATATGGACTTCCCAAGATGACTCCACATATTTCCAAAGGAACCACATCTGCAACTACTTCATCAGCAAAGTTTTGATTGATGGAAAACTTAAATTTGCATTGTTTGCTCACTTTCAATTCCACATCTTACCTTACCCAACCCAAGGGGTATGGATGTAGATGGTCTTGAGTCTCCATCCAAATATTCTCCACCAATTGTGCGGAGATCAAGTTGGATTGTGAATCAGGATCAAACAAACAATCCACCTTGTTTTACTTCATGTGGATTTTAATGCAGAAAAGTTCAGTCGTTTCCTTTTCCTCCTTGTGATTGCAACCAACTAATGCCACCTCTTTCTGTAGATTAGTGCAGTTAATATCCCCTTCTAGTTCTGACATGCTATCCACTCTTTCTTCAACATCCACTGATATTAATACTTTCTTCTTCTTTTTCTGAAAATATTTGGGGCCCTTTTCAAGGTGTGGTTTCCAATAATTCTCCTCAGTGTGTCCCCTTCGATCACATCCTTTACATTGTTGGATGGGAGGTGTTTCTTATTATGTTGTTGCCACAACATTCTTCGCATTCCACTTCTTCTTGTTTTTCCTCTTTCTTTGTTTCTCTTGTGGTTCTAATTGCTTGTGAGGATTCATTTGTTGCTTCCGCTTATCTCCCTCAAGGTATTGTGCTTGGATATTAGCCTCATCAATTTCCTTTGGTCTAAATAACATCAGTTGTCTGAAAATCTGAGGTAACAATGCCCCCAAATACTTGAATAACATGTTTGGAATTTTGAGAGAGACTCCCATCTGAATTTCTCTCTTTCTGAACAATCCCATGAACTCCTACACTAATTGTCCTTGTCTCTCCCTGAAGTAATACCATACTATTTGTTGGTGTTCCTCATATCCTATTGGATAAAACTAAGAGTTGATCATGTTCTTGAACACCTCCCAATCATTCACTGGTGGCTCATTTCCCAGTTCTCTGCTTACTACGTCACTCTCTCACCATGTCAAAGCATGGCCTTCAAGCTTCAACCGAGAAAAAGTGATATTTTTTTTCAGTTACTTCATGCAAGATGAAGTATACTTCCATCTGTTGTAGCCATTGGTTCATCCTCGTAGCGTCCAATTCCCTGGTATATGGCTTGATGTCCACCTTGGCCTCCACATGAAAAGGCACTTGTGTCTTTCCATATATCCACTCTCCCATCTCTGGCTCAGTCTTACGCTCTGTCTCTGGATTTTTTTTCTTCCTTCTCGAGCCTTCATGACAAGCCTCTATTGATGGTGTTTCCTTGCTCTTCGCTGCAAAAATTTGTGACACCATTGGTGTCAATGTGGACAAACTATGCTCAAATCGATCCAACCCTACCCTAGGATATTATTCCTCTTCTCCTTCATAATGTTCCCCTAACATTCTTGATGCTCTACTTCTCTCTAATCTTGACAACAACTCTTGTCGATTTCTTTTGTAATCACTGCAGGTACTTACCATAAAGGACTCACTAAATGCATTCAAACTTTTTCTCTGATACCATATGATCTGTAAACGAGAGGCTCATAGTATACCTGTCTCACCAAGACAGAGTCCTCTACAAAACAAATATAATCATACTTCTCATTATCTTATAGAAAACTTGACTAGCAATGCCAAAGTTGGGTCGACCAGAAAAACAAAACCAGTCGACCATCCCCAGTCGAATCAAGCACGTGATGGGGAATTCATACTTATAGGAGTCAAGTCGGAGTAATACGAGTCAACCAAGTTGACTTAGATGAAAGCAAGTCAACCAATTCGAGTCGACCAAGTCGAGTCTACCAAGTTTGGGTCAACCAAGTCGAGTCAAACTGACCAGAGGAAAGCCCAATCGAATCGTGGGTGGATATAGTTGACTAGAAGTTATTAACAGACGATTATGAAAGAGTAAATCGACCCATGATGGAGCTAAAACACTCATAGGTGATTTGGGTTGGCCAACAATGAAGAGTATAACCGAGAGGGTGAATTTAACTATAGTTTCAAAAGAAAATGTTTGGGGGGGTCGATTTTCGGTAACCCACGATGCATAAAAATGCCCATGCAATTTTGGGAACCCACAACAACAAAAAAATGTATGTAAGTCGATTTTAATGTTCACCAACAAAGAAAAATGTATGCAAGTTGATTTCGATGTTCACCAACAAATAAAAGCGTATGCGAGTCGATTTCAATGTTCACTAACAAAGAAAAACTTATGGGGCGAAATTGATAGTAGGTGAATTCACAAAAACGTGTATATGGTCCACTGGTGGCTAACGAACACCCAAACAACCCTTGATTTCTAAAGATACTTTGTGTATGAATTATGGGCAAAAGGAAAATGTCCCATCAAGTCAAGAATAAACCCAACGACTCTAAAAAAAAAATAGAAACCCCTAATGAAATAGCAACGGCTCGGGAAGGATGGTTGTTAATTCCCAACTCAAAATCAATGCACGGCTATGGTTAAAGAGTTGTTAGGTTGGCTTACAAACTCATAACGACCATATTCATATAAAACGAGCTCAAATCCAAACTGGTACAAAATTCCATTTGCTAAATAAAACACA
>SNQJ01S0168521.1:20789-40579 GCA_010110895.2 Picea sitchensis | reverse complement strand
GTAGAAGGAAAATACTTTTTGGTGTTGAATTTTGAAGAAAAGGCTTTGCAATTGTTTTATTTTGAGGTAAGGTTGCATAGTTTGAAGAAACATATTCCCTTACTGTTTAAATTACACTAGCACCATAGAGTGCTAGTCTTACACCCGTATTCCTTTATGATATTGATGCCTTGAAAACATGCTTGTAAAGGTCATAACATTTTTTAAACATTAGAAGATCAACATTGTTTAATCATCATGTGAGGCCTTCCCAAAAGTGATTTAATAGTTAGTTGAGGGCTATCTGATTTGAAAAAATTGGTATTTTGAGTATTTTCTCATTCGGTTAAGGAATTAAATCATTGGTAGATTTATTATTTTTTTTCCTTGGAAAGTTACTTCAAGAAACATACCATAACGTATTAGTAAATAGTAATGCACAAAAAGTTACAACAAAAGGTCTCGTGTTTCCATTCTGGAGCAGGGGTCTTAAGCAGTAGCAGTTATTGCTTCTGTGCACTCCCTTAACTATCTTTTTATTTTAAATTGTAAAATTGCTTTGTCTACCAATATTGAATTAACTATTACTGTAACAAAAAGACAATTAGAATCATTTCTTGTCTCTCTAATACTGATAATGTTGTCTTCAAATAAGTTTTATAGTAAAGACTCTAATTTTAATGGATTTTTTTTTTATGATGGTGATGTATCTGAAAACTTCCTTTTCTATAATGTTGCTTGTTGCATGTATCACTATTCTGTTGTAACTGATGACTTACTAATATTGTTCATATTTTTTTCATTTAGAACTGGATCTTTTGATAGTAGAGGAAATATGTCAGAGGTTATGGAAACTATGGGTCAGTCTTCAACACCAAGAAGATCACATAATGCTGCAGTAGGTGAACTTGTAGAGATGCTGAAATCAACACCACCTTTGTGCCCAGATTTTCAAAACCCATCAGAGTTTTCCCAAAACTCTGCTATGATCTCAAGGAACGACTCTTGGAGATTGACTTGTCCAAATCAAACTGTTGAAGACTTCAATTCTAGTAGGACTTCTTTAGTTCCTCCCATGTGTAAGCTGTCGATGCATTACAAGAGCTTAGAAACTAAATAGAAATAAAAGACTGCTTGTTGAGACAAAGTGGAATTCCAGAAGGAGCCAGTCGTTCTAAGAATGTGCCTTCCAAACATGAAAAGTCTAAAGGTTTCTAGTAGGGCTCTTCAAGCCCTTTTTTAAGAAAGTTGTTGATGCATTACAAGAGATTAGAAACTACATAAAAATGAAATACTCTTTGTTGTGATAAAGTGGAATTCTATAAGGATCGAGTTGTGCTAAGATCATGAAAAGTCCAAAGGTTAATAGTTTGTTATTCTAGCATGCCAAGGTTTTATTTTGGTTCAGGTAAAAGGATATAGTGGTAATGACCTGGCTTGCCATTCTACATAATGTATGGTTATCTGAGATTGATGATGGCATGTTTAAACTGATTAAATGAGGCTGTTATTCCACTGATTTGTAAATATATCAATATCATTCTTGAAACATGACCAGATTTACATATCAATATCATTCTATTATTCCTTTTTAGATTTACATTAACAATATTGTATTTTGTATATTCTTTTGTTTGCACAAACATTCAATGCATCCAATGCATAAATTGACAGATAGATAACAAGTAATTAAGAGCAGAAAATGCTTCCATACCTTTCCAGTTATGTGGGTGTACATAGCAAGAACATCCTTCACTGTTGTCTTGAAATGTGTTGTTGCATCATAGCTCTGAAGCTATAACACTTATTATCAATTGAAGTTCTATGCCCAAAACATTAGCAAATCCAATATATCTAAATGCATTCATCGCCAAAAAGATAATAGAGCCTCTTACAGTGGATATGAAGCAATTTTCAAGAGAAGATTCATTAACAGGAACAAATCTATCATATGTATCAAAGAACATCTCATCAACAGGTCCAAGCAGAGCTATTCCTGGTTGCAATTCTACTTCCATTTGATCCGTATCTGCCTCAGCCGAAACAAAAGCAATGCATTTCCATTTGGGAGCAACATTATGTGAATAAGAACAACAAAATGTTATGAGATCGCGATTAACTCTGATATTTTCAAAAGCAATAATAAGGAAGCAATCCAATAGAGATCACGAGGATTAATATAACACTCACGCATAAATACTTGGTTTGTTCTAAAAAACACTCTACAGACAAAAGATTACCATTTTAAAAGATGTTCCAAATCCCCAACAAATCCTATAATAGGTCCAGAAATATCATTTTTGGAGAGGTCCCTAAACATTCACATTAGATCACAGATTGATCAAAATGTATATTCTACCTTTAGAGCTATATATCTTGACGTAGACACCCATTGAATGTTGCAGTGACAAATGCATAATGCTCATCACCTTGCAATTGCATCTTCCAGATGACTCTTTCTAACAAGGTGGGGGTCTGCCCACAATTGGACTTGCATCTCATTGTATACACCCATTGAACACTGCAGTGACGAGTACATAATGCTTTCCATGAAATTGCATCCTCCAGTGGACTCTTTCTAAGAAGGTAGGGGACCTTCTCACAGTGTCACTCGGGTCACTTCCATTGTATGAACTGCAATTGGGAAAGCAATACACACACCTCACAACTTGGGTCTCTCCCATTTGAGCTCTTCTATATCCAACTTGGAATTTCTAGTGTAGCATCAACTTGAAAAATGATGCTCCAACTAGTTAAAAAMCCTCTTTCAAGACCACGGGTGCCCAAAAMTTTAGTGAGCATGCTTTATTTATTGGTCAATATRATGAAATTTGATCTCTTTTTTTATTGCAGTGTTTTTCTCTTACTTATTGTGACCCACTYTCACATTATCRTGAATTATGTCTTGATTAATTTATTCAACCACAYCACATATAGTACAAYRAACTTTTTTYCTAYTSRTTGCTTKYAKTTTTCTCTSCAACCCTTGCATTGYGAGGGTCCAAMCSCTTGGTCRAATATYAAAARAAAAATARTGTRTCAAAWAATTATKAATCAACAATGTAACAACTCYTAGTGACTAGTAACTTCTAAATGTGTCACATTSTCCCACATTKTATTTAGATTGATTCAATTAATCCTCATGTATATTGAACTATCCAATAATATTACTTATTATATATTAACTTTCACATATTCATGAATCTTAATAGATTTTTATGTGTATCTTTCTTTTTTAATTTCAAAACTTATATATATATATATTTATGATAGTGAAGCTCCTTCTCTTCTTCTTATTTTGATTAATCTTCCTCTCAAATCTCCACATTTGAAAAACCATTGCAAGATAAGAGATACATAGTGAAGTACACATTCTATAGACTCTAAACTAAACTAATATATTGAAGGAAGCCCACTACTACATATACATCATACAGACATTAAATCCCTCCTTTTCAAAACGATACTTTTCTTCTCATACAATATTAATAGAATGACATATATGCAAAAGGTAAATTTTGAAAAGGCCATGCTCTAAAGAAACCCTACCATAACAACCACAAAATGACACCAATTTGAGATTTCAAAGCAATAACGCCATATGCTTCCATCTTGGGTATACCCACCATAGCTTTGCATAATGTAGTGTTATGCCCTGCTGTGTGGTTGCATTATCCACATCATGACAAATTTGTCAGTTTCACAAGGGGTCACAAGGGGCCAATAGAGGCCCACAGGCTTAATGCTAAGGTACACAAGGCAAATGTGAGTCACATTGGGCTTAAAATACTCATCATTATGCACTGCATATGCGTAAATACATTTGGGTGAAACCAACATACTTCTATATTTAGCTAACGTGCATAAATACAAGGAATGGATGGTCACTATGAGTAGGGTCACATGGAAATGACCACTGGGGAATGATTTTAAACAATATCCATGTGATCCAAAGATACATAGCACATGCCCATGGACTTGAATGTATATATGAATTTGCAAGTAAGCTAATCCCCATGGATTTTGAATGTATATATGAAATTTGCTAAAGGTGGTTAACGACTCTGACATTGGGATTCTAAGGGAGGGGATTTGATGTAGTATGAATGTGAAAATATATATTTTGGTTTCTTTGTCGTGAAGTAAATGCATGCATGCATGAATGAATGGATGGATAGCTTGCGTGGGGGAACATGGTGTGTCCCAAATTAGAAAATAAAAAGAGTGCAAAGAACGCGGAGGGGCCTAACAAATCCTAAGAATCCCTGCCTTCATTGTGAAATAATACTAAAAAAATATTTTTTCCAATATTGCGATGTAAATCCATTTCTGCACAAAGCACAAAATAGGGTATGTGCGCACGCATCCACAAGAAAATGTGTCTGAATTGTGCAGTCTCTAGCTGATATATCTTTGATGGTTTCCCTTAAATCCGTCATACTTGTCCTCCATCTTGAATCCTCCACCATAATATATATATATATATATATATATATATATCTGAGAATATTTTTTTCTGTGTGTATATATTATAGGCATAGGCTAAGGTCCAAACGAAATGGACCTTTGCCTGGAAAAAAACCCAGAAAATATTCTTATTGAAAGAACTCGCATTTACCACGGCGTTTGAAACTCTATTTACCGCATTTTTAAACTCTATTTACTCGCAACGAAGATATTCCTATTGAAAGAACTTTATTTGTGGTGCCCACATCACACTATAGATTTTTCTGTTATCGCATCCCACATTTAAATCATGCGATAACAGAAAAATCTATAGTGCCATGAGGGCGCTGCAAGGGTTTTCAAGTTCTGTGTGTAGAGACCGATCGAAATAGATTCCCCCCATACATTACAGTTTGTCTGGGAATAGATTTCGTTTCCCAAGGGAATCGAAACCCTTTGCAACACCTTCGTATATTAATGCCAAAATTCTACTTTGTATGGATTGATAAAATAAATAGCAAGGCTTAGACCTTCCTACCTTTCACACAGGGTCTCCATATCTCTAAACGGGTCTTCAACCAACTGAGTCCTGCTTACGGGTCTTCAACCAACCAATTCCTTCAACCAAACTTCAATCCATTAAAAATGCAACAGAAAATCGAATTCAACTCAAAAACATTTTGATTCCTCGACACACTACTATAGGCTTTTATTTGACCAAAATATTATGTAAAGAGACCGAACACATACAAAACTATATTAATTTCATATTCAAGAAAATGGAATTCAAACTCTCTCAATTTTGGTTTACAAAATCCAAGTAGGAGATGAGGTTGAAGGTTGCTCATCCACACTTGTGGTTTTGGTCTTTTCTGCATTTTTTCCATTATCCCTTTCATGTTATATATCTTTGTCCTCTTCTATTATATCAATGAGAAAAAAATTGACCTCTTTTGTTGTAGCATTAGGTGGAGCTCTGTTGGATTCTTTATCACGTTTTTCCACTACTACCAAGTCTATTGTATGTGCATCATCTCTTGTTGGGAGGGTCTCAACAATGTGTGATTATTCATGTTGTTGTTCTGAACCTTGACACAAGACTGTTTGTTCTTGGTCAATAGACTCAATACTTATTCTTTCCGGCTCTTTTACAGTTTCAAAATCATTGCTTTCAAGTTCCACAACTTTTGTATTCTCTATTACTTCATCAATAGTTGAAATATCCATATTTGTTGTTGCATCTTTGGAAAGATTTATGTTGCATTCTTCATGTGGTTCTTCCACTATCATTGTTTTTTTTTCTCCCATTGCATTATCCTTTGCGTAAAAAGTATCATCAAGTTTTGGTGTTGTATACATGGCATGAGCTTTGTTTACTCCATAGAAATTACCTTTCAAAATAGGGATGAAGGACTTTGGTGTTTATCAACATCTGTTCTTTGGTGTTTTCTCCATAATAATTATCTTTCAAAATAGGGATGAAGGGATTTGGTGTCTCTTTTAACATCCTTCCATTTAAATTCCATAATTTCTGCATCTTCTACTACTATGTTTGTAGCTATAAATTTTTCCTTGTTTATTGCATTTATTGATGAAGTTATGAAAGTTTCTACTTGATGGCACTCTATTTGTGTTGTTGTGTGTTTCATTTATAGTGGCAAGGCTCTCAACAATTTATGTTACTCCATTAGAATCTGGCAAGGCTCTCAACAACGTCACCCATTGCAGTTGTATTTGGACACCATTAAGCTTGTCAAGGGAAGTGATTCACACTTGCATACTTATAGTGTAGGAAGTCTACCGTTCTTTAACACTATGTTCCTTGGAAATTTATTGAAAGTATATGATACTGATAGCTATGCATTACTTTAATCCTCCTACCTTTATTTCTAGATAAGATATCCATTTCTTTTATAACAATCTACTCCCTAGGGAAACATTACTGAAAAAATAAATTTCCCCACCTTAAACTGTAGGGTGTCTTTCTAAACAAGTTTTCTTCAATTTCCTTCAACATTCCTTCATTTGGAAATAAGACATCATTTGAACTAGGTAGAGAATTTAATTAGAAATTTTTGGATAGTTGATGTGGTGGTCCAATCTCCAGAATAACACAAGCTTCTAAAAATATTATAGTGCTATAGAATTGCACTCTCTTACAAGTTCACACTTTGCAGCGGTCAGAAATGTGGTTTTGCACCATTGGTTGTCAAAGAAGTACTTGCAGGGTTTTTAAGTAAATGTAGGTTTCACACAATCCTAAGATTTCACAGGCAAAAGTGAATGTTGCTTTCCTCATTATTTTTAGAACTAAACATAATTTACTCTTATTCCCCAAAACAAGTGTTTCTATTTCTTAATGAGCTTCGTTTTTCATTTCTTAATGAATAATACACTGAGAATGATGACTCAGGGGTTTGATAGGTAATTTCATGGGGTTTCATATGTTTTGTTCTTTTTTATAATCTACTTCCAGCAGAAATAGAAAAACCTAGGCATCATGAACCATAAATATTAGGAATGTATATTACCTGCAATGTAGGGTTATGTTTGTTAAATACAATGTAACCTCAACAACTTGACTGTACACTACCAACTGTTCTGGCCAGCTGTACTATCATTTCTTGATGTTGTTGATTTTCTTGAGCCTATTTAGCTCAACTCTTTTTCCTTTTCTCATGTACACTTTTCCTCATATACCTAATATATTGAATACTACTTCTGCTCTACTCGTTCTCTATATTCTCTGCTTCTAATTTTATCATGGTATCATAGCTTCATATGTAAGCTTCTTCACACAGTCTGGAGAGCAGCCCGATCCTAAGAAGCGCATAGCTTAAACTATCAACAAGAGCAAGGGACATAGTTTCTTCACAAGGCTTGGAGAGCAGTTTGTCAGTCCGCTCAAAAGATCGTTGTAGACAAAAAGTGCAAGGAAGAAGAAATTGTAGAAGGCATAAACAATAACGAATCATGAACATTTAAATATTCGTGAAAGATTCATGAAGAAAAGTTGTAAAGGGAAGAAATAATTAAAGATACGTGAGTTCTTTAAAGAATTCATGAAATTCTTTCAAATTCGTGAAAGATTCATAAATCTCCTTCTTCAGGAGAAACTCTTTACAGAAGTAGAAATGATCATGCTAAAGCAGCAAAGGAAAAGAATACGTAGCCGTAAGATCATCCTTGTGAATAGATCTGAGCCATCGATTGAGTTCAGAAAGAACGAGGAGTGCACAAAAAAAGGCAAAAGATTTTCAGCCGTGAGATTTAGCACAGACGACCGATAACCATCGGATCCGGGAGAAAATGAACGAGGCTTAGTCCTCTGGAGTGCACAGGAGAAAAGTCGACTTGCGAAGTTGTGAAATCTTGAAATAGTTGGGACCATCCATCAAGGAGGACACGTGGCGAGATCTTGACATTTCGCTGACTCGCAGGTAGTAAAGGTCAGAGAACATTACGGTGATAATTCATGAAACGCGAAATTATGACTCGATCTGAGGCGTTGGATCGAGAAATATTGTGAGCCATCGATCTGACACTATCGTGAAATCAGAAATCGGGATTTGGAGGAGCAGAGGAGACTGCACTCTATACCCCGATACGCGAAATCCCGAAATCACTCCAACCGTTGGATTTGGAGTGACAGGTGGCGAAGATCCGGAAGCCATCGATGTTTTTGGCACCAGGAGAATGAAGATGAAGACTGGGGAAATAATATTTCGTGAGAGAATCATAACCGTCCATCTCAGAAGACAGGTGTCAATAGATCCAAGTGCCAACAAAATTTTGGCATTTTGGATTTCGGGGTTTGGAGAACATCGTGACGAGAGTTCAAGAGTCGTGAAATACCGATTCGTGAAATCTCAAAAGGATTTGGATTGTCAAATCATAGGAGGATATGGACCGTCGATGCAAGCGCCATCGTGATTTCGACTACCAAAAATAAGAGGTGAGAGTCTCGTGAACTCGCGATACGCGAAATCTCGAAATAATCTGAGCCGTTGATCGAATATAGATTTGGACCATTAGATCTCCGATCATGGAGGATCGTAGATTGTTTATCACGATATTCCAAAGAAACTGTGGTTGTTGATCTCAAATCAATGAGGATCATTGATCCTCGAAGAAATTTCGCATTTCAGCTATTCGAAGGAACTGCTACCTTCAGCGTCGAAACACGAAGTCTTGAAACGCGAAAGCCCGTAGCACCTGGTTTTTCATCCCATGGTCATATGAGAAGCTAAACTTTCTTTGGCTCTCGAGTAAACTCATAAATCCCTATTCCACCATCAAAGGGGCTACAATTGCTAAAGAACAGAGATCAAATATCTGAATCATCAGATCTTGTGCTCGGATAGTAAGATCCAGCTAGATAGAAGTCAAACAAGTGGTTTACACTGCGTCTTTCAGTCCGAAGTCACTGCAAGAATTTTGAAGACCTAGTTTTACGCGTAGGAAATAGGTAAATATGAAATTTTCTAACAAATTTTTTTTTGCTCATTTAGGTTTCTGTGGTGAGATATTTTTTCAGAAATTGTCGGAAGATGGATCCTGTTGTGGATCCGAAATGTCGACGACAAGCTATCAATAGCACTGTGGTTCTTCCAGCAATTTCTGAACAATTTTTTTTTCTGTTTTGTTAAATTCTTTAAAGATGGCCACGCCTAGAAATTTAGGACCAACTCAAGGTCCGATTCTTCTTGGAAAGAATTATGAGTTTTGGTCTCTTCGAATGAGATCCTTATTGCAAGAACAAGAGTGTTGGGATCCAGTGGATCTTGGATATGTGGAACCAGATCTAACAGAACTTGCCTCCATGAAAAACCAACAGAGAACTGCTCAGACAACACAGAGCAATAGAGAGAATAAAGCCAAATTCTGGATTCAAATTTCAGTGGATGACTCGATTTTCTGAAAAATCACAGGTGATGTTACTTCAAAACAGGCCTGGGACATCCTTAAATCAGCCTACCAAGCAAATGACAGGGTCAAAACAGTCAAACTACAGATCTTGAGGATGCAATTCAAGACTTTAAGAATGTCAGAGTCTAAAAATGTGGATCAGTTTATGACCAGAGTCATGGGAATCGTAAACCAGATCAGGTTGACTGGTGAAGCCATACCTAATTAACACATTATTGAGAAAGTCCTCAGAACTCTACCAAATAAATTCGAAATGGTTGTTACAACAATCCTTGAATCCAAGGATCTGTCACATTTTTCAACAGATGAACTAATTGGTTCCCTGTTGACACATGAGACCAGATTGCATCTCACAGATGAGTCAATCTCCAATGCCTTCAAAAATCAATTCTCTTTCAGCAGAGGGAGAAATAGAGGTCACCAATGAAGAGGTAGAAATCAAAGTAACCCTCACTCCAGTGGAGGACAAAGACAACAGATCCCGAATCAAAATTTCCAAGGTCATAGACAACAAAATCAGAATCAAAGTTTCCACCCTCAAAGAGGCAGAGGGAGAAGATCAAATGAAAAATCAAGCATACAATGCTATTACTGCAAAAAGTATGGGCACTATGAATCTGAATGAAGGAAGAAGAAACAAGATCATCTCTCAGGTAGAGCACATGTCTCAAATCATACATGAGAAACCTCAGAAGGTATGTTTCTCTCATGCCACAAGTCTGAAGAACAACCTAAAGATCTTTGGTTGCTGGATAGTGGATGAAGCAATCACATGACAGGTAACAAAGATTTACTTTCATGCATTGATTCTTCAATTTCATCTAATATTACACTAGGAAATGATTCCTTAGTCAAAGTTCAAGGAAAAGGAACTGTACCTATTCTTACTAAACAAAATGTAAAGAAAGACATAAACAATGTTTATCATGTTCCAGAGATGAAACATAATCTGCTAAGTGTAGGACAGCTCATTGAACATGCCTATAAGGTACTTCTTGAGGGAGCATCTTGCAAGATATATTATAAAACCCCCAACAGAAAATTGATTTATGAAATCCACATGACTCAGAATAGGATGTTTCCCCTAACCCTCAGAACTGCAAACCTGATCCAAACATATGCACAAAGTGCACCCACCCCCAATGAAACTATGGTTTGGCATACAAGATTTGGACATCTACCCTTTCAAAGTCTAAGTCTTCTACATAATCACTCCATGGTCAATGGTATCCCTAACTTCAAAGAGAAAAATACCCCATGTGAGTCTTGCATACTTGGAAAACATAAGAGAACTAGTTTTCCACAGTCCTCCACTCAAGACAAACAACATCTCAAACTTGTTCACACTGACCTATGTGGACCAATGAAAAGAGAGTCCATAGGTGGTATATTTTATTTTCTAACATTTATTGATGACATTATCAGGAAAATCTAGATCTATTTTCTCAGACACAAGTCTGAAACTTTTGCAAAATTCAAAGAATTCAAAGCAGAAGCTGGAAAACAGAGTGGAAAATATATAAAAGCTCTCAGGTCAGATGGAGGAGGAGAATACAACTCCAACGAATTTGCAAATTTATGCAAATCACAAGGCATTATCATGCAAACTACAACTAGGTATACTCCACAACAGAATGGAGTGGATGAAAGGAAAAACCAAACAATAATGAACATGGCAAGAAGCATACTCAAAGAGAAATGTTTGTCAAATACTTTTTGGGCTGAAGCATGCTCATCTTATCTCTTGAATAGATCTCCAACCACCAATCTAAAGATGAAAGTCCCTCAAGAAGCATGAGGTGGGACAAAGATAAATGTTGCTCATCTAAGGACATTCGGATGCATAGCATACGCTCACATCCCTTCCGAATTAAGGAAGAAACTTGATGATAGAAGTGAGAAATGCATATTTACTTGATACAATGAAACATCTAAAGCTTACAGGCTTTACAATCCAATCTCAAAGAAACTAATTCTCAGAAGAGATGTAAAATTTCTGGAAAATCAACTCTGGAATGAATTTGAAAATTTGCAAATGGATAGTCAAAATCCATTGCTACCCAGTTCTGAAAACACAGAAAATTCAGAACAACCAATACCTCAACCTGCTCTTCCAAGATTGCAGGTACAAGGACAACCTGAAAATTCTCAGGATAACTCAACTTCAAGTAGAGACTCATCCTCTGAACTTCAAAATCAGATAACTCGAAGTTTGAGAGAAATCCATTAGAAGTTGGATGACATTGAACAACACAATATTTTTGCATTAATGTCATGTCAACCTATATATTTTAAAGAAGCAGCTAAGGAGCCACATTGGGTTCAAGCCATGAACCAAGAGATTGACTCCATTGAGAAGAAAAAGACATGGGATGTTTTTGATTTGCCCAGACACAAGAAGAGTATTGGTGTCAAGTGGGTTTACAAAACTAAACTCAATGAAAAAGGGAAGATTGAAAAACACAAGGAAAGACTTGTTGCCAAAGGATTCTCACAACAACCAGGTACCGATTATGGTGAAACTTTTTCTCCCGTAGAAAGATTAAACACTGTAAGGACTCTATTGGCCATATCAGCCCAACACAAATGGCAAGTATACTAGATGGATGTCAAGTCAACTTTCCTAAATGGTTTCTTAGAAGAAGAAGTTTGTGTCGATCAACCACATGGATTTGATGTCCAAGAGAAACTAGCCAAAGTATATCAGTTGAAGAAAGCCTTGTATGGCTTAAAGCAAGCTCCAAGAGCTTGGTACAATTGAATTGACACTTACCTGATCAAAAGTGGTTTCAGTAGAAGCCAAAATGAGCCAACTCTTTACACCAAAATAGATTAGCACAGTAAAATTTTGATTGTATGTTTATATGTTGATGACATGATATATACTGGAAATCTTGAGTTAACCAATTTTAAACATGCCATGCAATCTGAGTTTGAGATGAAAGATCTTGGCATAATGAAATACTTTTTGGGGATTGAGGCTGATCAATCAACCAAAGAAATTTTTGTCTGTCAGAAAAAGTATGCAACAGACATCATCAAAAGATTCTGCATGGAAGAATGCAATCCAGCAAAAACCCCTATACCCCTAGGCACAAAATTGAGCAAGAAAGATGAAGGCCCTACAGTGGAACCTACCCTATACAAAAGTTTAGTAGGCAGTTTGTTGTATCTTACAACAACTAGGCCTGATATTATGTATGCAACTAGCCTTGTTTCTAGATTCATGGAATCCCCCAAATATTCTCACCAGAAGATGGCGAAACGGATTCTGAGATATGTTGCAGGAACTCTCAATTTTGGCTTATGGTACACTCAATCTGATGATAATAATCTCTCTGGTTACATAGACAGTGATTTTGTAGGCAACCTAGATGATAGGAAAAGCACCTCAGGACATGCTTTTCACCTAGGCACGAACCTAATTTCATGGGCATCAAAGAACCAACCAATTGTATCAATATCTTTTGCAGAGGAAGAGTATGTCATTTCTACCTCAGCGTCCTATCAAGCTGTGTGGATGAGAAGAATATTGAAAGATATGTCACATACGGAGAAGGATCCAACTCCTATCTTCTATGACAACGCCTCAACAATTGCTCTTTCCAAAAATCATCTTGACAGACTCTTCTACATGATGTTCCAATTGCTCTATCCAATCCATGACTCAAGTAGAAGAGTCTGTCAGTCCAAATATGGACCCAAACAAATCTTACATCTACCCTAGAACGTAAACCCCTGTCTGATAACTCTCAAGGGTCTTAATTCATTTTTTATCGATATCCCATAATTGTCATATTTTCTTGACATCTCTTGTTACTTGTTAGAAATTAGAATATATTCACAGTTTACAGGTTCAGTCTGATGCTAAGAACAATGGAACATCACACAGGCAATACCTAACTTCACCGAGAATAGCATGATTTTCTTCCCTCCTGTCGAGGGTTATTACCCAAAAGAAAATTCTGCAATATAAAATAAAAGTTATGTATGGGCCTACCTGCATGGGTCATGAAATATCCAAACAAAAAGAAGGGATAATCTGAATCGGCCATCCTGGCAGCAACCAAATGACAAGAAATGGCTAAGCCTGCAAATTCCTACAGACAACATAGAATGGAAGGTTTCATAATCTAAATAAGCAACCTAATGAAGATTTATTCCCATAAAATGAGCTTGGTCTAAAGTTATAAACTTCTTCTATCCTCAAAGTCACTCACACCATACTTAGAATGTTAAGTATATCGGTGTAAAACACCAACCCTGCTAAGTCGTTATACCTGTGTGCAGATCTAGATTCTAGACTATGTATTACATTGGTTCCTCTTCTCTAGGTTTGAATTTTAACAATGGTATGAAGTTCCAAGGGAGCTACTCTACATAAGAAAATCAATAATAACATATAAACCTCTGAAGAGCTCTCGAAAAGGTTTCCACTCCAATAAAAATAGATCTACCCACCTTTGCTTTCCAACCTGAACCTTGGATTACTCTCACCAAGACGAAAGTAATGCAATGAAAAGAAAAATAAAACCATCCAATCTTCTCTTAATCAGAACATCAAGAAAAATCGCCTTCAATTTTCCTAGAGTGTACAGGAACTGAAATAATTGGAAGACATCTCTTCAAATTCTCTCGCATAATACCTTAAACCTAGAGTTAACTTTAGCTCACCATCGTATTCCAACATATCTTTAGTATTCTTATTTACAATTAGACATGCAGTCTCCATGCTTCAACTGAGTTGAATCATAAGACCAAGGGCATCAATTTTACTCATATTTTTTCCAGAAGGGGCATGTAATTTTAGGGTCATTTCAAAACTACATAACATATTTTTTCCAAGAAAACTAGAACGTATTACACTGATCTATCTCACTACATAATACCTTAAACCTAGAGTTAACTTTAGCTCACCATCGTATTCCAACATATCTTTAGTATTCTTATTTACAATCACGCATGCAGTCTCCATGCTTCAACTGAGTTGAATCATAAGATCAAGGGCATCAATTTTACTCATATTTTTTCCAGAAGGGGCATGTAATTTTAGGGTCATTTCAAAACTACATAACATATTTTTCCCAAGAAAACTAGAATGTCTTACACTGATCTATCTCACTGCTTAGCAATTCAAGAGAAAATCACAAACCATCTTAGCATTTTGGATTGAATTCCACACCCACAAACAACTTCTTGAATAAATACCAGCACATATTAAGTATTTATATCCCGGCACATATTAATAATACCATGTTTCCATTACCAATACACTAAAATGAGCCTGCAACCAACCCCCATAGAGGCTGCTATCTTGAGAACTAAAGGCCATGATATTGAGAACTAAAGAAACACCAAACATATCTAGATAACTGCCTCCCTTATATTAGAGGAGAAAAAAAAAGCTCCAGTGACAATGTTAACATTAATATATTATGTGTTAAATGGCTATGTTTGTAATAAAATGATAGTAATATAACATGGCATTAAAGATTATGTTAACAATCAATGCCAAGGTTAGTTAGGTGGTTAGACATTAGACCACNTCTTTAGTATTCTTATTTACAATCACGCATGCAGTCTCCATGCTTCAACTGAGTTGAATCATAAGATCAAGGGCATCAATTTTACTCATATTTTTTCCAGAAGGGGCATGTAATTTTAGGGTCATTTCAAAACTACATAACATATTTTTCCCAAGAAAACTAGAATGTCTTACACTGATCTATCTCACTGCTTAGCAATTCAAGAGAAAATCACAAACCATCTTAGCATTTTGGATTGAATTCCACACCCACAAACAACTTCTTGAATAAATACCAGCACATATTAAGTATTTATATCCCGGCACATATTAATAATACCATGTTTCCATTACCAATACACTAAAATGAGCCTGCAACCAACCCCCATAGAGGCTGCTATCTTGAGAACTAAAGGCCATGATATTGAGAACTAAAGAAACACCAAACATATCTAGATAACTGCCTCCCTTATATTAGAGGAGAAAAAAAAAGCTCCAGTGACAATGTTAACATTAATATATTATGTGTTAAATGGCTATGTTTGTAATAAAATGATAGTAATATAACATGGCATTAAAGATTATGTTAACAATCAATGCCAAGGTTAGTTAGGTGGTTAGACATTAGACCACTGTAACAGCCTTAATGTATTATAACTGATGTAATGCATGATAAGATAGGTAAAAGAGTGCAACACATATAGGTGTGCACATGTAGCCTACCTTGGGCTACCCCTGTGATGTATAGTTGTAGCATGCAACATTATTAGTAATATATGACATGTATTATTCTCTCCATTATATCTTGTATTTATTTTTATGTGAACATGCAGTTTTTATACCTTTTACTCATCATTGCAGTATAAAGTTTTAGCATTAAAGATGAGTGTTTCTCATGTCCCGTAGTTTTAATACTATTTTTCCCCTATAATGAAGTACAAATGACTTGAATAATATATGAGATGCATTTTTTTATTTCAGACCTAAATAAGATGGATGAGAAAATTATATTAATGTTTACGATTCACCAAAAAAAGAGGTCAGTGGGACTCAAAAGAAAAATCCAGTAGTGAAAAACTATGGGAGTGCCTAAGAAGTGTTCTCTATTTTTGGATGTGATTCTTTGATCAAGGTGGAGTGATAATGTATGTTATCTCAAGCAAAGGTGGCAAAGCACCTAGCAACAAATGAGATTTTTTATCAAGAATCTGAGCTAGGAAACAGGGTATCTAGTGAATATGTGGTAGAGCATTTCGATGCAGAGAACATGGAAGATACAATTAAAAGATGTTGTGCACAAACAATGCTAATTATTCATGTGCTACACAATTGAATTCTATTATGCAACACAATTTTCTAGTAGGAGAAAAGGCTTGCTACAGTTAGGGTTGAAGCAGTTTTGACAAAGGACGTCTTCAAAGGCACCCTATGAAATCATACTTGATACTTGAAGAAACAATTTCTTGATTCCGCTCTTAGTATTGTAAAGCATGTCAAGTTTGAAATCCATGTCAGATTAAGAGGTAATAAACATGGTGAGAAATGGTGAGATCAGGCCTATGAGAATTCCAATTTTTTGTAGTAGACCCAATTTTTTTTTTTGGGTTAGTTGGGTGCAATGGTTTGAACATTAGCAAGGAATGCAAAAAACACATTAAGGCCATTAGCAAGGAATGAAAAAAATGTTCCCTCTGCAATTATAAGGCCAAAACTTTAATATCAACAAATATTTTTCACAAGTTCCACATAATGATGCCAAAGCAAATATAGTTGAGCCATACATATAGAACATTAGCAAAGAATGCAAAAAATGTGCCCTCTGCAATTATATGGCCAAAACTTTAATATATACAAATAATTTTCCCAAGTTCCACATAGTGATTCCAAAGCAAATATAGTTGAGCCATGCATATATAATATTAGATTGATATTCTCAAAAAGACACAAAACAATAACTATCAATTCGGTCAAGGATTAATGGAGATTTCCCTAGGAGGATGAAGTTGAGCTCTACAAAATGACTAATAAACTTCTACATGCCACTGCTTATTCTTCTTAAGCAGTGAAAATCTCTCATCCCAACTTTATCGTCTTTCTTCTGCAACTCTTTTTAAGGTATATTGAATTCCAAGCATCATGCCCTTCAATACACAGAAGTAGATATGAGCTTCCTTATCCAAAAGATCAAAAATTCCATCACTGTACTGAACCTTGTGTTGTATATGCATCTTTCCCCCTCTTTTGTTACTTGTCATTGCAAGTGTTACCTGTCAAAGAAACAAAAAAAATAACTTCATTTTAAACATAGTATAGATATTATAATCCATCAACAAAAAACAATATATTTAAATGTGAAAAACTCGATAGATATTATAAAGTATTGACAAGAAGAGTTCACACCTATTTTTCTTTATAGTGCATGTGTGTGTCCTCTTTGTTTGGGCAATAGATTGTGAATATAATGATGGGTGATGATAATTTAATTTCCCACCCTTTGCTCCATCTGGGGTGAGAAAGGTCCTTTTGCGACCCCTTCTGCGTGTATTTGTGCGCAAATTTATTTTTTCTAGCATAGAGGATTCTCTAATATCACCCTCATTTACCACATTTTTTACCTCTCCATGACTTACCATAGTTATGTCCTCTCCATCATTGCAATCGTCTTCAATAAACAAAGTTGTTTCTTTCCCATCAAGGACAATTTTTCTTGGATCTTCACTACATTTATAAGAAGATGGTTGAAAATTCACTGAAAAATCAAATGGGTCATCTAATCCCATGGGAGTCCTATCAAAAGTTGGTGGGCCTAAGGGAACACTATCTGGTGTCATATCAAATATTATCCAAGATCATTGCCCATAGGAACATTGAATAGTGTCATTAGTATGAAATTTCTCATTTTCTTCAACGACGGTGTTTGGTGTGTTATCATACAAAGCCTTTGAACTTTTCTCGAAACAATGAATTGTGTCAATACTATCAAATATCTGATTTTCTTCAACAACAACATCTGGTGTCTTGTCATATAATGGGTTTGAAATTTGGTCAGCAGAAGTATCAAACTTTGGTGAATTAAAAGGAGTGTCAACATTTTCCCCAACAATAGGAATTTGACTCATTCCTTCCCCATCTTTAACACCATCCACCCTTTCCTCCATATCTGATGAAGATGGATCACCAATAGATACAATATTTCCATGCATGTATTCAAATAAATACATCCATTGTCAAAAAATATGTCAATAAAAGGGGTTTTCATTTAGTATTTTGTAGAATTATGTAATAAAACATGTGGTATCTTACAAAATGTACACTGGGCGACTCTTCAATAGATAAGGTATCATCCTCTTTACATTGGGAGGAGGTAGACAAAAATTTTTGTTGCAAGAAAAACATGCTAAAAAAAAGTGATTTTATTAAATACCATGTAGTATTGAATTCGTATCCAACAAAAAAAAAATACAAATTTGAATAGCTCTTATAGGTGGTGACTCATTAAACATTTTACGTAGCATACTCCAATTTTTGTCCTTAATGATTTTCTTGCAAATTTTTTTTTTTAATGCAGATTTTTTTTCCTTTGATTGAGCGTCATATTCATAAACGCATCTTCTCACACATTCCAAAGCATTTGCACTCAACTCTTGAGCACACTTCACCCCCTATAACATGAAAACAAAATGCATAAATCAGTAAAGCATAATTTAATGAAAATACCTAAAAATAAAATTTCATTAAAAATAACACAGTACTGTGTTGTGAACTTCTTTTCGAATGGTAGTGGTTTCAACAGCCTTTCTATTCTTCTTATAACGATATTCAATGTCGTAATATTTTCGGTAACGATCTATTTCCAATTTGGATTTAGATCTAAGCTTGTACCGAAAGCCACGTGGTGCACCAACATGCAATGTTATGGGTCCCTAAGAATGTACTTCTTTTCTATGTTGATTAAATGTACAACACTTGGTACGTCGTAGACCATTGCATTCACTAGCCAAACAATAAAAGTAGTTGCACCCAATGTTTTCCTTAAGAACTCTATAATTTGAATCCTCCTGAAATAGTTATGCAGTGATATATTTAGTTCATGTAATACATTGCATCACTAATAAGACCATGTTATCTATCTAGTAAATAAATAAATAATCAAAACATCAATTGTTTAGAGAAAATAAAAACCTGTACTATGGCCATCTTATTCAAAGTTGTGATTTTTATCCAGCTTCTGCGGCAAGACAAAAACCTACAAAAATAATCATGTATTTATCTTAGTAAATACAAGGCAAAATAATCAACTACTACAATAAGAATGTTTTTTTCATGTGGAATGACACCCCATGTAGAATTAGTAGGTCCAAGTCTAAGTAAAGCTATGGAAACTCACAAAAGAATATTTTGTCATATGGATAATGCAACTTTACAGTAGTGAAGATGGAAAAACATAAACTAGAAACAGTTCAATGAGTACATCACACAACGCTAACTCACTTCCCTTACAAAAATGGCCCCGAGGTCTTCTTTTCATTAAAATTTCAGTACATAGTTCTCCAAAATTACAAAAAGTAAGAGCCCTTTTTGTTGAAAAGAAGACCTAATCATCTTAATAATAGCTAATCATCTTAATAATAAATTAGCACAATACTTTATACAATACATTACAAAATTGGAAATTTATTCTCCTCCCTAGCCTTGATTTTGTAGATAGGAAGTCCAAATCTTATGATAAGAGGAGATCATTTCAATTCTCCTAAAATGAAATTTTTTTAATGTAATTGAATAATCGGTTGTTTTCTGAATTACAGTCTTCATGTCTTTTTTCAAAGTAGAAAAGTAAGAAATTAACATATGATGTTCTCTTGTTGGCTCAACAATATGTTCTTTTAAAGTTCCTTGGGTTACTCTTTGAGTT